>CAJPIZ010002642.1:0-13199 GCA_905368565.1 Medioppia subpectinata
ATTCTCTCTCTTTGTTTTGTTTTATATGCATTTCATTAACACATTATTCTCACATAAAATGCAAATAATTGTCTTTTTATACGAGTTTATATTCTCATCATTAAAATTAAAAGTTTGAATAAAAACAAAGAATATATGCATTCACTTCACATGTATTTGTTTAATATTTCTTAAGTACTTTTGAGAATTTGTTTAATACAATTTTGCTGTAAACTATTGCTTATATTATATGTATTTTATTTTTTCTCTAAACAGAGGCACGATTTAAACAAATGGAGAAGAAATGACAGACAATTAAAACATAACATTTGGTTAATTTTTATAATTTAATTTATGTTACATTTTGTGATATTTGATGAAATTTTTATTTGTATTTAAATTAACTAACATTTTGAAAATAAATAAAATTATTATACTTTATTAGAATTAAAATTTTAAAACAAAGGCTGAGATGTGGCTATGGCTTCAGTATCACTGTATCGGTCATTATTGGCTCTAAAATACACAGAAATACCTGCAAATACAATGAGACGATTGCTGTGTGTGTTCTCGTGTTGTAAGCATTAAGCTATAAAATAATTGAGATCTGAAGCAACAAAAAGTTTTTCATATCCCTTACTCTTCTAGTATTTTATTGGTTATCAATAACAAGAGTACAAGAGTTTACCGCTTTTTGAAGTGAAACCTTATTTTAATGTTAAAGCGCTTTATTTTTGTCTCAAAAGATAACTGATGTTTAAAAACATTACCAATAATCTCAACAAACAGTGGAAAAAACAATTTTTCTTCAAAATTATTGTCGTTCTCTTTGAGAGGTCTGTCTGTCTTTGCGAAAGAGGAGTTGAAGATAGGAGGGAGAGGTGGAGAGCGAGAGAGAGAGAGAGAGAGAGAGAGAGAGAGAGAGACTATTTTGCAGTGCAATTACCACTTAATTCTTGAGTCTTTCCGCAGCACTCAATACGAACTCTCATTTCGACTCTTTTAAAAATTGGTGTTTTTTAGGAGTTGTCTCACAAAATATACCAAACATTTCACACACACTCACAGTATATGTGTTGAGACAAACGGTTCGCAACTCATCAACAGTTAACACAAATTCTGTGTAAACATTTTGAAGAGCTTTTCCTTGTTTTGTCGGTAAATAAATAAATAAAAAAATTAAATATAAATTGATATCTAATTATAAACCCGATGTGTGTTTCCATTTATATGTCACACAATTTTTGTAAAAATTCATTTAATTTTTAATGACAAGTGAGTGGAAAAAAGGCTCCAATTCTTGTTCCCTTCGCAACACAACTGAATGAAAAACTTATAGCGTTTTTGTGTGCGCTTTGCGTGATATCAGAGAAATAATTTCAGTTTTTTGCTAACATTTCATAAGGAAAAAATGTTACACAAAAAAATCATATTTTATCAGATATTGTGACTAATTTACATATTTTTAATACCACTCATACTGTTTTGAATTATATATATTCTCGACATAACTTATTATATTATGTAATATACTGTCTGTTATAATGATTGAGCCAATACTCCAACCCAAACTCTTTTCACCTTATTCTTTAGCCCTCCACTCAACTGAACATAATATTTAATTCACTGTAATTTCAATATTGCATATAATATATGCCTTCAATACGAAGGACTTCTCTATTTTTAGGCAAAAGGAATTATGTGTAAAATTTAATTGAAATAAAATATTTTAAGTGCAAATTAAGTCTGAAAAATTCTTTCGCCTAAAATTTATTGTTTAATTATATTTATAGTTATTTTCCAAAAAATGGTTTTATCGTCACTTTTATCTTATCGTTAAAATTGAATTCAAATTTTGCGAATATTTAGGAATACATACAATATATTAATTATTTTGGACTAATGAACTATACATTATATTTATACTATGTTACCATTTCCATTATAAAACCTCTCTCTCTCTCTCTCTCTCTCTCTCTCTCTAATTTTACATAAAAAGCTCATTTAAAACAGTTTAGTCATGTATTTAAATCAAGATATATTAGAGGGAGTCTCAAATTTTAGGAGCATTTAGTGCCACAAAAAAACTCTGTTATATAATATTAGTGAATACAACAAAACACTAACATTTATAAAAGAAAAATAATAAATGTTTATATTTAGTGCTCAAAAGCCTCCGATCCCTCCCAAGCCTTCATTTAATTGCATCGCAAAACCTCTTTTGCCGACTCTATTGATAAAAAGCGAGTCTTATCTTCTGAACCGGTGGTGAAATGTTTGCGAAAAAAATATTTCATATATAAAGGTATGCAGTGTTTTAGGCTTACAAATGAGTTTTATAATTATAAGGTTAAGCACCAGAATGTGATTATCACACCTTTTGCACAACAAATATCACCGTCACATTGGCTTACGGTAAAAGTTCATGAACTCTATGCAAATATAATTAAATATAATTCATATAAACATTAGATACTGTTTATATACAGAGAGCGGGCGATAAACATCTTGAGATTACATCTGACACTTGATTGAAGTGAATAAAGAGTTAGAATTTAAATTAGAGTATTAACTGAAACTATTTTAATAATCATTAAAACATTTACTGTATTTTCTTAAAGACATACTTGAAGTTTATTTTAAAAGTCTAATTCATTTTATGTACCGAAAAGAGACCGAGAGATAGAAAAAGAGTTTATTTACTAACATTATATGCTATACATCCTATGGTTAGGTCATCACCGCATTTGTGACTGAATAGTAATGCAAATATCCATTCAAATGCAATGTTATATACGTTGAGTTGGATTTTCAATGATTTGCTGAGAAATCTTATTTAAATGAGTGAAACATTTGTGCCGTTTCTCAAAGTCATCGCTTTGGACAGAATATCAAGTTTTTTTGTCTGTCTTTTCTGTGAATAGAGAAACAAGTTTTGTGTTTATAATGTTTTGAAAGCCGAGAGTTTTGTGTCATCTAATCGTGAATGCGATTGAAATCGTCAATAAAAACCTAATGCCTGAGTCATGCATTCAAATCATCGCCAGAAACACACTCTTATATAACAGTTATTATCGTCTTTGAAGTTAAAGGAAAAAAAACAAAATGAAACTAAATGTCATCTTTTGGAGTAAAGACGACTCCAAACAAACAACTCATTCGCGTCTCTAATGTATAAATATATCGATAAATGGCATTGAAATTCACAATTCATTTGCTTTTTTAGGATATAATTCTGAATAACAGTAAAATAAATATAATCTTTGAGTTTTTTTGTTAACATTTGTTTTGTTGTTGAATAGCTATTTATAGCATAGAATTATATAATTGTTTATTTCATATAAACTAATCAATTGATTAATAAATTATTTGCTAACCATTTAACTGATGTCACGTATTGACAAACGTGTGTATATTTATCACAATCTTATATAATTCAATAAATTTCACATATTGTTAACAAATATCTGAAAATATAATAAATGTAATAATTCTTATCGAGTTTTATTCAATTTGTTTGAATAACAAATCATTTGTTTTATTTTTCATCATCATAGAAAAGAAATTTTTTCAAATAATATAATCGATATTATATTGTACAGCAAATTGAATGCATTTTTAGCGGCTCTCAAAACACAACAAAAAAACTTATGATTTCTATCACTTAATTGTGATTAATTGAACGAAACGACTGTTTTGTTTTCACAACGAGTTTATTTATTATCAAAACAGATAAACTGTTGGTTGAATTCACTAAACGTTATTATTTTAATAAATGTTTTATACATTTGTTGAAATGTGAACAACAAATATAATTGATCTCAAAATTCAATTTATTTAAGAAAATGTTTGGAAAATTGAATAGAAATATGATTGATATAGAAATTTTAAATTAAATGTTAAATTTCAATTTACAAAACGCTGTTAACACTTACTAACGTCTATTTATTATACAATATTCTGATTGATAGCCAATAATAATAGGGAAGTAATAGATATATATATAAATAATTGTCTTTAAAATATAGCAAATAGTTTAAAATAGCCATAATTTCTACGTTATTATAAACAATTAAAATAAAATCCAAAGACATTATATAACAAAAAACACTTGAAACAGGATTTAAAGCAATGGTTTATAAATTCCTGGGGAAAGGTGTGATGAAAAGTGAAATAAGTCCACAAAATTAGCTATGATTTCAATGTATACATTGTCTGTAAAAGGAAAATACCTTAAAGTCATGCATAGGATGTATGGGATGTTAGAGCGATATGATTGCTGTCAGCGATCATAATATAAATTACATTAACAATAGACTCAATGAATGAGAGAATCACTTGAAAAGCACTCGTTTTTTGGGTATAGAAGTGTGTGCTTTGGGTTTCGTCTGAAGGATTCCTTCACAACAATTCTCATACACTTATAGTCTGTCTTCAAATGTCATAAAAGAAAGAAATGATATTTAATTGAATGCCGACACAAATCCGAAGACCAGTAGTGATTGTAATGAACTCTTGACATCCATTCATAAACATAGCATCAAAAATAACTTTTGAATCAATATTTAGCTATTGTTTAAAATCATATATTTTATGATGACTTTAAAATTTCATAATAAGTTACGGGTAATATGTTTTGTCATTTGTTTTTGTCCTAAAATTTGGGTCATTTGTGATAAAAATTATATCATATTATATGTATATTCAAGAATTTATAAGAAATAATTTATATTTTTTAAACAATAAACAATAAATTTTTATTTTTTCTTTGTGTAAAACTATTTTTACTAATTTAAAAAACCAATCATTAGTTTATATATCAAATAAATTTTAACAAATATAAAATCTAAACAATAATTTCGCAAAAATATATATAGAAATACATAAAAACAATAGAAATGTCTAAAAATTATAGTATGTTTACAGAGTTTAATATGGGCTTAGATTAGCAAAATAAATGGCATAAAAGTAATGGTGATTTACATTTTTTAATATTTATTGCACCCGATTTGCCCATTAAATCGTTGCCTTTTTATTTATGTTTTAAAAAACAAGAATATATGAAAAATTAAGTCCAAAATGTAATAATACTGAACAACGAAATCGATATCAATCTAAATATTTTATGTTATAATAATAATAAGGAGCAGAAAAAGCGTAATGTTATGTCTATGCCATCAAAATCAGAGCACTATTACTATGACTAATAAATATAAGCCTTAATGGAAGTTAAGAATAAATATTATATAATAAACTTATGCCAAAAACCTATGTTTCGTATAATATGGATATAATCTATTGTATAGCCTTTCATTCATTTAGTGAAATCTGCTTTTCATTTATGATAATAAACGGCACAGAGTTTCAGGTCTCACAACAACTGAAGTGTAATTTTGTTTTATACCAAAAAACTTTTGTAAATCTTATTTTTTACAAACAATAACACATAAAAACCCTTAAGAATTTAATAGTCTTTTCGTTTATACATATGTGATAATTAATTTTTTTTTCTATTTTAAAACATATAAAAGTCTTATTTAATTATCGCTTAGCATTCGCTTCAAATGAATGCTCTAAATATTTGTTCACTATTTTAAACAATTATAAAAACACTGTTTTTAAAGCGGTTTTTAATATATGAGAAGAATTCTTAATTTACGCTCTGATTGTACTCTTATTTTACAGAATATTCTTTGTTTTAATAGTGAAGATCATTAAGAAAATCGCAGAATATATCCAAAAGGATTCGTTCATTAATCACAAATAAATCAAGAGAGAAATCCCAGAATATACCTAATATTGTGTACATTATATATGCATTTTATACAAATAATATTGTAATGAATTTAAAAATGAGCTTTTCTGGCAAAAGTACTGTATATACTGTACCGTATAATACAATTTAAATATATGCATTAAATCGCTCACAACACTCATTGAAATGCATTAAATATATTGTATATATTATACATATATTATACAGCGTATGGATGGTTACAAATTATAATCAATTTAAAACAAAAACATGGTTAGAATTTCAATATTTTTTGAAAAGTCCAGTAATTATTAGATGTATTTCACAACCAAATGATATGTTTATAACGAAACAAATGATTGATATTAGCGGAGGTGTGGAAATGGTCTGCCATTAAAATTTCACTTAAATTATAGCATTAAAACATAAAATCACTTAAATTTCTAACAACAATAGATTTCTCTGTTATCTCTTTCAAAATACACATCAAAATTAATACAAAAATTTAATGATCACACAATCAAAACAAATTGCATTAAAAATTTTTGTCGCAATTTTTAGACAACAATATCTCTTCGTATAACGCATTGACACGAATTATAATCTCATATTCAAAACACTAGTCAATCATTAGATGCAAAGAAAAACAATGGCTTTTTGTGAGTCGATTGGATGGTTGGCTGTCCTTATAGTGTACTTTAAATTTCACTCTTATCTGATTCCGAGACACACTTTAAAGTAAACTTTTTTGGACATTTATAGCACCTCTCATCGTCTATTTCCAGATAAATCCTTTGCTTTTATACATCAAATGATGGCAAACAATACAGTGAATGACCTTATTTTAAATAAAATAATAAAATTTTATAGTATTTCTCCTCAATTTTGATGTTTACTTTAATGCCATTTATCGTCACAACAATTTTTATTTGTTATTTTCAAAAATAAAAATATAACTGTTTTACGAAAAAACGATATTTTCGACAAATTTCTGATATCATACTAAATGAGAAAAATGGCAAACTTTTAGTGAGTTTTCGTGAAGAAAATAAAGTTTTGTTGTTTTTGTATCCGTATTAATAATAAACATAAATGGTTTGAGTGTCTCTCATATTTAACAGTATAAATGTATGGCAAATATATGATAATATAATGTAAGTCTTATGAATAATTTGCATCGATTGCACATTTTTGTACTGAAAAACATATCCATATATTAATAAAGACATAATTCATCTTGACGTTAAAACAAATGAATATAAAATATATACTGTACTTATTGATGGTTAATATAATAGACAAAACCTTTTTTATCCCGTTCTGTATTAAGTATTTGTTTACTAAAAGAGCAACTAATTTATATAACTATATAGAAATGTCGATAAAAAAATCTGATGATTAAAATGACAACAAAATAAAAAGCAAACCTTTAATGTAATTAAATTAAATATAAATTATTAAAATTTCCATTTGAATTGTGGGCTCAAATTTCCAAATGAAATTTATTTAGTTTTTTTCTATTTGCCGTTAAGTGAAGGCAAAATCAATAGACAAGACAAGGCTATAGTGAATATATATTTTCAGTTTTATTAGTTTTTTTAAGAATAAGGTTTTGCAAGAAAGAGAAGTGAAGTTTTCTCCTCTCTATAGAGATTATATTCTATGCTTTTCTATCAAACGTCTGAATGGATAGTATGTTTCAATATATATAAGATTCATGTAATGTTGTGCACAAAAATATGGCATAAGATGTCGATCTGAGAATGAGGTCGAAAATGTAAAATTGTTGCCATAAATCATGTAAAAAGCAAAGCAAAGGCCAATAAACACAAGATGTAGAGCCAAATAGGAAGACAAGAATCACAATAAAAGCGAAACGAAATCTTGTTTTCATTATGTTTATCGTCGTTACCGTTAAGTTCAGAGTTATATAAATATCACAATCAAAATATCAGAGAAAATGCAGAATAATTTACATTTTGACGACACTATCAATGAAACCCCAAATACAGTACATAATAGAAATGCTTAATCCGTAAACGATCTATTGATAAACGCAAACAATATACAAATCAAATAAATAATTCACACTATTTTAGCATAAAAAATATCTCATTGTATAGAAAATTGGTAAATTAAATCAATATTGTTTCAAACAAAGTGTAATTATTTCTCTCTTGTTTTTATGCTTTTCATAATATTAAATATAAAACAATGTCTTGACTAGTATTTAGCGAATCATGCAATTTATTAATAAATTACTCAAAGCATATAATTATAAATCAATATATTATACAAATATTGAATATAAAGAATATACAGTATAAGTAAGTTTTAATCAATTATCCCACGACTTCAGCCAAATGCATTACTATATGTTTATATAGACTATATTATATACTATAATTAATTTATAATTATTCAAAATTTTAAAATTATTTGTTCACAATATTACGAGATTTATTAAAGGTCGAAAATTAAAATCAAATTCTAAATAAAAATAAGTATTGTATGTAAAATACATAGGATATATCAATATAAGGCTTAACCCCTTAAATCTAAGTTCAAGTCCCGAAGGGATTAAAACTAAAAAATGCAGTAAATAGTATGTATTGGGTTTGGATAGTGTTGTGGCCGTACGCGCCGTCAACCATGAAATGAATTTGGAGTTTAAGTCAAACTCTTAGCGACAGAACAATAGATTCGGTAAGAAGTGATTCAAAAGACACAATCACTCCTTTAGACATGTATTCAATGGACACACAATTGTAGTGCTCTCTCACTCTCTAACTCTCTTTTATGTATAGATATTGATAACTCCTTTAAGCAGTTGTTGTGTCCAATGGATAGTGGAAGAGAAGGAATGGCAGGCAATCAACCAAACCATACATCTCTTCGTACAATAAGAGAGAAGAAGAGTTAACTGAAGCTCACATTTATAAGTCATATACTGTTATAAAGTTATAGAACTTATAATACAATTGATTAGATTGTATGCAATAACTTATAATATAATAATATGTGTTATTGATATGAAATGTATGGAAACTATTGAACAGACAATTGAGTTCTTCAAAAAACACACACAAAAAATAGGAAAGAAATGTAATAAAAGTTATCTTTAGTTTTGAAGCGAGTGTTGAGACTCTTGGAGACGATATATCTGTTTCTGTATTTCAGATATTCGATGCTTTCTATGCTTTCCATCAAATAATAATAATATCACCAAAAAGTTGGAGCAAAAAACGAGAGACAAAAATGGAAATAAAAGATTAAAGTATAGGAAATTCATATATCATTTTGGTTTTGCCATTCGATGGCATAATATTTCAAATCAAAATAATGCATTTTTTAGTGTAATTGAAGTCAACTGTTTTTTTGCCATACGATGTATGAAATATTGAAATGTTTTAAATACATGATAGTAAGAAATGTTAAAATGTAAATTATATATCAGTTGTTTTTATACACTATATATTATTTTAATAAATAACTTAATATAAAATGACATAAAAAATTAGTTTATGTTTCAGTCGTCTGTTTGCTCTTATCGTATATGTAATTAAAATAACGTATTATTTCCACTGATATATGAGACTGTATTTCGATTTTCCTTATCATTCGCTTTAATTAAAAACCATTGCATGAATTGAGAGCCAGAAAGAGAGAGAGAGAGAGAGAGAGAGAGAGAGAGAGAGAGAGAAACAGTGTAGTGATATCCTGTATAATGTTTTTTGGTTTAACGCATAAATTGACTCAAAATAATAATAATCAATAAGAATGTAAAGAATATTATATTATATAAGTATTTAAAATAAATGCAGAGAAGTCGACAAATAATGGTTCTGTCGTTTGAATATTAGATTCTTGACGTTTAAAATTAGTTTTCAGGAAATATATACATGACATTAAGATATGGGGATAACTCGCATACAATGCCAGTAAAAATCATTTGTTGGGAATACAAAAAACGACACCAAATAGTAAAATAATTAAAAACAAGATTATTCTGATTTCAAGCACCGGTTGTCGTAATTAATATTTAAGTCTAATATATCAACAATAGTAATGTCACACAAACATGTATTATAGAGTAGATATGATTATCATATACTTTAAATGCAGGAAAAATCTCATTTGTTATGTGAAAACAATCTATTGATTAAATTGAGAAAAAGTACGAGAAATAAAACACACAAAATAGAGAGTAAAAGATGTTTGAGATGTTTGAGTTGCAAAGCGATTCTCAATACACTTTATTCCGATTCACATCTAAACGTGTTTTCCATTCCTTTAAGTTTTTGTTTCCCAAAAAATTCAAAGTTATTTTTAAAATGTGTTTCGCTGTCAATCACGCTATGGTCTGAAGAACTGCTTTTTATCTCTATTTATGTTCAAGAATTCAATACATAAAACAAATTCTCTCTAAATTAAATTTATAATAATATAAATACTGTATAATATTAAATAAAATATTAAGTTTTCTAATTACTGTTACCATATATTGAAATGGATTTTGTTTGCAAAGCATTGATAAACAAATACGGAAAACTATTTATACACATTTATGCACTGCTATTACCTAATAGTATATATTGAACGTTAAATGAGTAAAATCTAGTTTTTTGCCTAAAGCGAGAGAGAGAGAGAGAGAGAGAGAGAGAGAGAGAGAGAGAGAGAGAGATTGAAGTGCATAAAAAAGATGATAAATACTTAGATTTAGGAATAAATGCAGTTTTTTGTTTATCTGCAGAATTTTTTTGTTAACATAACTTTGCTTTAGTTGTGATTAATGTATGCAAAAAATTTGCACTAAAAAATTATTGAATGAGAGGTTTGTGTTTTTCGATTAGATTTAAGTAAAGTTAGAAATAGTTTGTCAAACAATCGTTAGAGTCTTGAAATGGATTGAAATCCTATTTTGAAAATCTTGACGAATCCAAAACTGATAACTTGTTTTCACAAAATCTCAGTTTATTTTTGTAAATATAAGTTTAAATTAAGGTTTTGCGAGAAAATCACGAATCGATCATTTCTATATCAGTCAAAATTGTTGAAATTGCAAATATATTAAAAGGGGTCCCAAATCCTCTACGAATTGAGTTAAATCCTAAAACAATTGAATAAATAACAAAGAAATTGTCAGAAAAGACAATCAATCACATGAGAGAGAGAGAGAGAGAGAGAGAGAGAGAGAGAGAGAGAAAGAGAACACTAAATATTTGAGTTTAACATCAAATGTCTAGAAATTGATTTCAAAATACCGTTTATTTATTGTTTTTAGAGATTACATATATTGTGTGTATATTTAAAATACAACACAATAAAAATCAATACTTTTCAGTCTTAAAGAGAGACAGACATATAGCGATCGCCTCTGTATTCATATGAGAATAAAATAAAATTCAATCAAAAGAATTGTGAAAATTATTGGTTTAGAAGTTTATCAATAAATTTGATGAAAGAAAATGTATTTTTCGGAGAATATTTAATATCAAAATATGGGATCTATTTTTAGGGGGGATTTCATGGCGTGAATACAAAAGTCGGTGGAAATCGGAGACTACGAGCGCCCGGAAACTGAGGCCCAGACTTATTATTTGAGGTTTTCTTCCTATACAACAACACAACACCACTACTAATGGTGTGACTCTAGTATTGGTGAGTGAATAAAGTCATCAATTATTGAAAGTCTTTCTTCACATTAATTCAATTATAGTCTGACTTTTTTCTCGTAATTTATTTATTTTTTAATAATTAATTCGTTTCGCGGAATAAATGATTTGTTGGCTTTTCAGACACACGTCTTGTGTCTCTCAAAATGTGATAATAATGTCAGCAATGAATGCATTGACGAAATATGTCCGCAATTTTCCTTTCATTTTTAATTCAATTTAATTATTTATATAAACAAATGTATAAAGTGTTTGCTTTATATTTATATTTATGAGTTGCAAAAATAATAATTTTTCAATATTTATGTTTTTAAATGAAATATTTATAAGTATTGCACGAAATATATTATGATATATGTTTGAAAATAGTTTTAATACCAATAAATGTCTGTTATATTTGTGGAAACACTTGTTTTTGTGCGGAAAACCTAAAAACAAAATGTTAACCAAATTTTCGTCGAAACAAAATATTTATGAAAAAACAAAATAATTAAAGCCTTGAGGTCTACGAGTAGTTAGCGATGAAATTAAAGCCAAAACCAATTTAACGGCAAAAGTCTCTGCAAAAATCCCTAAAAAGCCACTTCAGGGCATTACAGCGAATAAGATATTTTCGGTCAATTGGACACTAAAAGCATTTTGTGGACTCAAACCCAAACTCCAAACCTATTATTGTTGTGAGAGTTTGACTCAAAAACCTCTTCGCTCTTATCAGATGACACCGTCGGTTAGATTCCCATAACTGCATAACTGAGCCAAACGATGCCATCGACGACATAGACGACACTCTCTGTCCATTTAATCCGTTGCAGTAATCATTAAATTTTGTTTCAATACATCGATAGCACTAATAGTGAAATGAAGGCAAAAGTAGTGGAAGAAGAACAGAGAGAAGAGAGAGAATAGCAAAATGAAAGGGAAAGAGAGAATCGGATTCAAACTGAGAGTCAAAATACAAGTGATTCCTCTGGAGAGCTACAGTACTGGCAGAGCTCTTAACTTTACAAAAACACTCGCATCTCATATACAATTGCTTTATCGATGCAATAATAAGAAAGTTTTTTGCTCTCAACCAATACATACACATTATTGAGAGCATCGCTAAAAATGTTACATAACTGTCAGTATTGGCACAAAAAATAGCACAACAAATGTTGTGTTACCCACCCATGTGTTGGAGGCACTGATGGGCTAAAACTCCGACAAAAATCAAACATTTTCTCGCTTGACATTCAATTTTTATGTTTTGTTCACTTATAATCTTTTTCTATATATTTTTTATGTCAAAGAATTGTTCGCATTTCCCATTTGCAAACTCCCTTTCCATAGCAATAACAGTCTATTGCTATACAATAAATGCAAATCTAATTTGATCTGCAAAACAGTCTCTCCATTACAGCTCTATATTATAGCCATTATTTTGTTTAAGAATAGCATTGTTTTGTTGACAAATATTTTTCAATCAGTTTTAATCATAATAAATGCGAAAGAAATTTACACTACAAATAAAAATTTAATAAATTTCTATTTATTTTGTTCAGTGAATGAATGGATGAATGAAAAGTGTTGTGCAAAAAGAATATAGAAAATCAAAATAAGAGAAAAAATTCAAATCGAAAAAATATAATCAAAGAAATTCTTTTGCAAACAAAAAAACATAAGTGAAGAGCGAATAGAAGAAAGGAATAGAAAAATTCAATTCTAAAATAGACGACAACAGCAGTTATGCATAAAACTTAAAATAAACAAAACTCTTGAGAGAGAGAGAGAGAGAGAGAGAGAGAGAGAGA
>CAJPIZ010002643.1:0-13199 GCA_905368565.1 Medioppia subpectinata
GACTCTTCTCTCCTCTTTCTTCTCCTCAATTCGTTTATTGAAAAATGAGATCAATTTTGTTAAGGCTTTCAATTCAATATATTTCTCTGTCTTTCCTCTCTATATCTCTATTGAAACCGAAGATATATTTGTATTGAGAAAAGTCTGTCTTAAGAATTCATGAGATTTTAAGCCAATATTCAAATGGCTTCCACTGTTTTGCCTAATATTTTATTGAAATAAAGTATTTCTTTATTTTATATCTAATTCGGGGTTTTTATAATGTTTTCCTTTTAGAAGAATATAATTTAATAACAAATTCTTCAAATAAATTAAGAAAAATTAGTTTTGATCTCAATTTTCGGAGCCATTAATTATAAACAGATAGTGAGTAAAGCAATAAGTCAAGCAATAAGACAACAAAAAAGCATCTAGGCACTAATCGTGTAATACAATTATCCAATTTATCGCTTTTTTTCTTTCCCCGAAAGTAATTGATTTCAATTATTAATATAAATGCTTTACGCTTTAAAACTAACAATTATTTAGTTAAATACAAATGAATACATGGTTTGTATTGTTTAATATCGTTATAGTGTTCACAGAATAATTGGATGAAGAGTTGGAAACTAAATATAAAAGTATAATAAATGGCTGCAAACGAGTGTTAGTGTTATGCGCTTTCCATAAGTATATCTTCCGTTTTCTACAACTTATACAATAAATATTGAATAATAATATCGTTTTCTTTTTCTCACTCTTTCTTCAATGCAGACGTTATTACATATACTGTGAGATAGTTATCGCACAATATTATATGAATATCTCTATATTTATTATAATAATCAGTTCAGTCGCCTCTCTCTCTCTCTCTCTCTCGCATTCGTAACTATCAGTTGTAATAATCATTTATCACAAGGAATTTAATTTATATGCTTTATATTTATGTCCTGTCATTTGCTTTTATAACTAATGTATTGAATTTTTTTCTTCATCTACTGTTAGGGCGAAAAAACTTTTTATTATTGTGACTAACATTAAAATCAATGCATTTTATATCTATTTGGCACTACTATTGGAAATGAACTCATTGTACACATTGTATACACAATACGCTAAACATAATAATAAACACAATTCTCATTGCGCTATAAAAAGCTATAGATTTTGGGAGAAATATATAAAAATCTTTTGATTTCATTACAACTCACGAATTACTCCATTATTTGACTAATTTGTCTGTTTTTATACGGATTTTCCAATAGATTTATTGTGTTGTTTCCCTCTCTTTCTCTCTCCTAACTGTATATTTGTGTTTCTCGTATGCAATCAAATGACATCAAAGTTTGGCGAACATTACCTGAATATATGAGTTGTTTAGTCTCTCTCTCTCTCTCTCTCTCTCTCTCTCTCGGTCTCTCTCTCTCTCTCTCTCTCTCTTTATGCGCTTCCGTTCACATGAAGTGANTCTCTCTCTCTCTCTCTCTCTCTCTCTCTCTCTCTCCAACCTCTGGGTCTGTATGTATGCCTCCAATGACTAAAACCATTGATATCTACTCGCAATCAATGACTCATTTCTCTATCGTCTCTCCCGTCTCTCTCATCCATCGCTTCAATTGAATTCAAATATACGACAAAAGACTAATGAATGCAATGCATGCAAACATAACCTCATTCACAGAGACCGAGAGAGAGAGAGAGAGAGAGAGAGAGAGAGAGCCAAGAGTAAAATGGGAGTGAGAGAGCCATTGAAGTTTTATTTGTGGCAAAATTAAATTTGAAATAAAAACAGCGAAAAAAACTTTGTGTTGTGTTTTTGTATTGATTTTTGTTTGGTTTGTTATAACATTTTATACTCTAATCATCTCTCTATGGTCTGAAAAATGCGGAGTCGAGTGAAAAATATATAGAAAACAAGTTTTGCATCTAATGATAGGCAGGAGTTTTAATTTGATTGACATATAGTGAGAGTAAACACTTTTGAAATTTGCCACAAAAAAACGCGTCCAAAAGTGGCGATAAATTTGTGTGTGTTTTGAATTGAATATATAATGCATTCAATAAGGTATTGATCGGGGAATGAAAAAAAGCAACGAAAATATTTAAATGATTAACGAATGAAAATATGTATTTGTTTTCAATCAAACTGTTTTTGCAATATTAATAATATGCGAAACAAGAAAAAAACAACAGAAAAAGCCAAATGTCATTTTGAGGCTCAAAAACGGCATCAAATATTAAAATGCAATACTTTTATTCAAATTAGAAAATAGTTTGCAGTTATTCTCCCAAAAAAGTCAAATATATATTGAAGTTTTATTTGTGGCAAAATTAAATTTGAAATAAAAACAGCGAAAAAAACTTTGTGTTGTGTTTTTGTATTGATTTTTGTTTGGTTTGTTATAACATTTTATACTCTAATCATCTCTCTATGGCCTGAAAAATGCGGAGTCGAGTGAAAAATATATAGAAAACAAGTTTTGCATCTAATGATAGGCAGGAGTTTTAATTTGATTGACATATAGTGAGAGTAAACACTTTTGAAATTTGCCACAAAAAAAACGCGTCCAAAAGTGGCGATAAATTTGTGTGTGTTTTGAATTGAATATATAATGCATTCAATAAGGTATTGATCGGGGAATGAAAAAAAAGCAACGAAAATATTTAAATGATTAACGAATGAAAATATGTATTTGTTTTCAATCAAACCGTTTTTGCAATATTAATAATATGCGAAACAAGAAAAAAAACAACAGAAAAAGCCAAATGTCATTTTGAGGCTCAAAAACGGCATCAAATATTAAAATGCAATACTTTTATTCAAATTAGAAAATAGTTTGCAGTTATTTTCCCTAAAAAGTCAAATATATTTCTCCTTTTGTGCCCACAAATAGCTATACGATTGACGAGAAAACGATAGCCATGTTTTGTATTGTCATTTGACTATTTTTTGCATACCTTTTATATGTTTGAATCAAATTTCAATTCAAAACTTTAATTTTAAAGAATATATATTTTTGGTTTTACATTAAATTGATTGAACACAAGCTTTTGATTGATTGGCAAATATGTATTCAATGGCTGGTAATTGTGCTGTAATTTGCTATCCATTTGATGCCTAACTCATAAACTAATGCACTATTGTTTCAAAGAATTAAATATAATGTAAAAAACACTAGAATTTTATATGAGCTCTCATTTTATGACAAAACTTGAATTGAATTACACTTTAAAACAAAACAAATTAATAATTGTATGTTTTATTTACATTAATGTCTAGTCTGTAGTGTTTGGAAAAGATGTTATAATCATAACATAATAATATATAAATTTAAATTTTTAGTCAAATACTCTTTGCATAATAATTATGTGTTTGGTTTGGTGTCAGATATCCGGCACTTTTCAACACATTGTCTGCATATGTGTTGACTTAATCAAAGAGTTGGGATTCCCAGACCTAAACAGTCGGTCCATTAATACATACATAACATAACAGTTAAGTAAATGCCAAGTGATGTAAAGACGCAAACAATTTCCTTTCATTAATTATACCATCGATTGATTTATAACATAAACAATATCTAAAAACAACACAATTAACAAACCATATGTGTTGTGAACAAACATATTGTAAATCAAATGTGTGAATGAATTGAATAGTATTTTATATAAAAACATTTTATTATAATTAAAAGCGTTTCCGACAGAAACTCCTCTCAATCGTCAGTAAAAAACACTATAAATTGTAAATAAATTGACTTTCGTTTGGATAGCAATGGGAAGAAAGTGAGAGAAAAATACTAAATAAAATACTTTCTATTTATGAAAACATCATTTTTCACTCTTTTTGGCCCAAAAATATGGTCTCAACAGAACTTATCGATTGAAACACCAAATTCTTCTCTCCGTCTAAACGTTTTATCCAAACCCTTGTCTGAAGAATTGAATCCCAATTTTTTCACCGTCAAAAAGTATTTTCCCAGACTTTATAAGCAGTATTTTGATGTGTATATAGTTTTTTCTGGTTAAATATATTTTTATATTCAAAACCTTAAACAAAAATATTGTTTTTATCGCATATTTTTTAAAACCCATTTTCTGGTGTAAAGTATTTGAAATGCGATAAGACTTTTGACAACAACTGAACCTTAAATCGGTTGAACAAAAGCTGTGATAAAAATTGAAGATTAAGTCAACACTAATGTCGGACTGATTTCTCGGCAGAAGAAAACTTTTTAGCCACAGAATAATTACAAAGACATAAGTTTTAATAAATGCCGCGAAAATGTCATGAATATCATTACCGTTAATAGTTTTCTCTTATATTTTTCTTTATTACATTTCCCTATTTTCCCTAAAATACTATTTCACTGTTTTCTGGAGAGAGAGAGAGAGAGAGAGAGAGAGAGAGAGAGATACAACATATGAATTGAAAATAAATAGTAAAAGTGATCTAAACATAGATCATTAGTATAGAAATATTGAGGAGAGAGAGAGAGAGAGAGAGAGAGAGAGAGAGAGAATTAAATAAAGTCTATTTATTTATTTTGATCTTTACTTTTTTGCACCGAAATGTTTATATTAAGCAAACGTTTCCCTTCTCTTCGCGTATTTTCACTTTCGCCATAAAATATATATAAAACACAAGAAAATTGTAAATAATGTTATTCTTTAAGTTATACTCAAATTGATTCCTAAAAGTCTTTCACTTCACACACAAAACAAATATATTCAACATTCAGTCAAAGTGTCGTTTCGTGTGCTTTTCAAATATAATATAACTTTTTTTAGACAAATAATATAAAATTATGAGAGAAAAAGCTATGGAGAGAACGAACAATATATTATAGTTTAGCGAAACTTGTTTTACAATCAAATAATTAATTATTGAAACATAAATATTAAAAGCAAACAATGAGATGAGACGTGAATTTACTTATTAAGTAAAACTGTAACAGAACTGCATGTATAATACGGAGACATATTTCATTGAAAAATGCAATTATTATTAGTCGTATTGATGTTTCAATTATGAAATGATTTGTAATTTCGCATTAAATGATATACAGAAACATTAATAATAAGTGCATGAAAGTGAGAGTGAATTTTGTTTCAAATATTACGAGAGAGAGAGAGAGAGAGAGAGAGAGAGAGAGAGATGAAGAAAGGGAGTGAACACAGGGAATGAATTGAAGTCAACCCTCACTTTAAGGCATTATTATAATTCTGTGGCAATTGTTAAGTATAGCGAAAATGCAGTACTTTATTGAATGGCATTTTTCACATTAATTTCCATTCCATGCCTTACTCTCAGTAACGAGTATTAGTTTGTATTAATATTAGTATTAATATCAGTATTACTCGCAAAATAAATACAACGAACAAAAAATAATAATATGAAAGAAATGAAAGCATTAAAAGTATGAATGTTTGCCGAGATATGAATGAATTTGAAATAAAGTCTTTGGCTAAGAGTTGTGTGTTTTATCCGTGCGTTCACTGCTATACGAGTCCACAATTTTGTGTCTTTATATTATATAAGTTATATATTGAAAGCCTTCAACCAGTACTGAGTACTGGTCTGTCTTATATCAAGTTTGAGAAATAAATTATATTCAATGTCTAAATATCGTATCGTTTCGTGTTGTGATGTCAGACAACATCAAAATCAGTTATTTTTTCAAACAATTTCCTCCATTTCCTAAATACACTGTTATATAATTTTCAATACGAAATCTAAGCCCAGATTTCTTATTGATAAATATTATACGAAATACAAAATATTCATTCATTTAGTAATTGCTATGATATCTAATTCAGGGATTGTTTAGTTATTTTTTGTTTAGTTCAAAGACTAGTCGCCTCTTCATCCAAATATAGAGAAGTATAATATAAATATTTTTATTAGTATTTTATTCACTGAAAATCGCATTTCGTTTACGACTCTATGACGACTGGAGAGCCGTGTTTTGAATTACATTTGAAAATAGCATTAAATATGAAATTCAATCTTTTGATTGTTTACTCGCCATTGGATTCACACGAGAGACAAACTTATCATATTATCTCTTGTGGGATATGTTTACGATATGATAGTCTCCATTAAATTCATGAAAATACACTCAAAATTCAATTATAAATACCCAATAATTATAGCGTATATAATATGTATTCAATAAATATATATTTCTTAAATTTGATTTTTATATATCAATAAACATTTAAAAGCATTTGTTTTTCGGATAGAGTATTATTTTTGGGATAACTTACCGATGAGTGTAACATAAAGTAATAAATAAAATCCAAAGCAATAAAACGTGAAATAATAGTGAGAAGCGGTTGAATGTCTGGTGAGATGCGAGCAATAAATGCACTTCATTTCCACTGCTCTTCACTACAAATGCATTATATTTTGCGAATAATTCTCAACTAATTTTCTTTCGCCGCTATTTTCTCTCCACAAAACAACTTATTATAATATTATTATATAATATGTATTTTATAACAAATACTTCACATCAACAACACATACGATAAATACTTTTCAACGTTTTCCCTCTAATATCTCTTGTAATATATTTCTTATGTTTTTTGGCACTAAATCTCGAATATATTTCTTCCCTTCGATGGCTATAATAATAATAAAGTTTCGTTCAAAACAGCATTTAGTTGTGGTTTCGCTTCTTATTCAGCTTTGAAATCAACTAAACGTTATTTGAAATCAAGTTTTTTGTAGTTTAAATCATAAATTTAAAGCCACAGTCTTTGACATCGAAGTGGGCGTCAGGTTTTTGCGGGCGTTTTAATGTTAAAAATCCTGAACTTTATATTCAAATCGTTTTGTTTTGTTGTCTTCTCTTTTCTCTCACTTATTCACCGCAACTCAAACTTTTCGCCCATTATTTCAGTTTAAAACAAATGGTTTTAATCACTTCTCTGTCTGTATATATACAAAACCAAACACCAGTTTTATTGTGTATTTACGGCACAACAACATCAACAACAACCAGATTGCGAGTCCAGTCCACCACCAGTTCCCTCAATGCCCTTAACTTTATGGCACATCACTTTAAAAACTTGCAATCAATTCATCAAACCTTTTATTATTATTATAATTATTATCATTACAATATATGTAAAGTACAATATCTTATATACACTTCGCTTCCGCTTCGACTTCTTCTTTGGTCACAAATTTCTTACGAAAAATGCATTTAAAATATTGGCTCCAATTGTGGACAGAATTTGCCTAAAAGTAAAATCCAATTCCAGTTCCGAATAAATCGGCGGAAATTTGTTATTCCAATGAACTGTAAATTTATGTCTTTCTTCGGTTATAATACAGTATAACGTTATGTAATGTTATACAGCGTTGAGTCCACTCTATCCTTAAGTCCACACAAACTTGTGTTGTTATGGCATAAAGTTATCGCACTTTCAGTTATATATAGCAATACTTATTCACTTCTATTTTGTTCTCCTTTTTTATAAACAGAGTATTAAATACGAAGAGAAAGAGGACTTCACTTCACTTTTATGTCTGATTTTCATTCCCATCACTCGTTTCGGCGAAAAAAAGCACTAACTCTAGAGTTGGACTCAAATGCGAGCGTTAGTGAGAAGTGGAGACAAATGCCCTCCGAATCAAACACAACAATAACTGAGTGCCGATCGCAGCGCATGTCATATGCGAGCGCCGAGAGTGGCGAGGGATTAGACTCTTTGGTTAAGTCATACCACCAGACGCTCCCCAACACAGGCTCTCTCTCTCTCTCTCTCTCTCTCTCTCTCTCTCTCTCTCTCGCAATAACACACACAGTTGTACAGTTGGGATCGGTTCCTATGGTATTCACACTCTTGTATGTACTGTATATCAGTGTATATCATGTGTAGAGACCGGGAGGGGATGACTGGCCCACCAGACAGTTGGGAGGGGAGGCCAGCAGTAGGCTGTGAAAGCTGTTTCCAGAAGGGGTTTATTCGTTCATTTATATAGTTTTAATTAAATTGTATTTTTATTGTAATCGTATTTTTTATTGTTGAATATAATTGGCATAAATTTCTCGTGTATTCAACTCTCAATAAAATTATTTTTATTTTGGTTTTAGTTGTTTTGTTGATTACAATTAGAGAACAATACTTATTTTGTTTGCAATATAACTAAAGTAGTGTTAAATATTACTATTGGGACTTTTGTAGCAAATGTTTTTTTTTACTAAACAACAAAAGCTTTTAATATAATAACTGCACCAAAAAACGAGTCGACAATTATGTACAGAATCAACACTACCAGTGCCTAAGTGTGAGTCCCTCACCAACTATGGGCTCTACAGAGCACAGGGAGTACACCGAGAGTGCAGACACAGATGCATACATCAAATGAATGAATATATGCAAAAACTTTGGTGCATATATTGTGCCTTATAGTCAATACTACGGTACGATTTATACAGTATTACCACTGTTTTGGTGATAGAACTCATATTAACAATGGTTTTTGGGAAAAATACAATGCATTGCAATATGTGTTCCACTGCTGTCTATCCACTCTTGCAGATCGCGGGGAAATGTGAGCTCAAAATGCAAACCAATTGATAGAATGAGAGAGAGAGAGAGAGAGAGAAGGCAACGAATTGAATGTCACCTCAGCTCGATTCAGACCATTGATGGCCAGCCATTGCCAGTCATTTGCGATAAGAGAGAGAGAGAGAGAGAGAGAGAGTTTACCGAAAACTGACTCTAAATTTTAATTGAATTACAATTTTTAATCACAATTTTATGACAAAATTGTGTTTTTATTTCATCACATTATTTCGTCGACGGAATTATGGGTTTGGAAAAAGGGTTTTCATTATAAAAGTATATGTGATTAGGAAAAGGAGTAAATTTTAATTTAAATGCCAAATATATTCTCTTAAGTAAAATCAATCATTTGTCTGTTTTAGAGTCCGCTCAGGCATAGCATGAATACCTCTTCTGTCAATTGTGTAATGCATATACATATTAGTGTTGAACACATTTTCAATTAACTATATGTTTGGACCCGAAAACTCCTCTTTTATGTTCAGAACCCAAACTCTCGTATCAATGAAATTGAATGATTGCATCAAATCAAATGCATTGAAAATAATATATAAATATATATATTGTATACACAAAAAAGAGCTCTATTTCTGTCAGTACTACTAATCTATGGGTTATTCGTCTTTCTATGCGTTAAGCAAATAATTTTTCATAAAATTCTATGCATTCAGTAGTAGTGGTAGTCCTTCACATCTGCATCACTACATCTTTTTAATATCGCAAATGACTGGCAATGGCTGGCCATCAATGGTCTGAATCGAGCTGAGGTGACATTCAATTCGTTGCCTTCTCTCTCTCTCTCTCTCTCTCTCTCTCTCTCTTTCATAAATGTTTCCGAGTATTACTTAAAGAGAATATAAATATTTAATTTTTGATGCGAGAAATGAGGAAATGGTTGAACGCATTAAAAGTCACTCAAAAATGGCAAAATAAATATCATTTTTTGCAAAACATTACTCTCTTTTACTCCCTTTTGTGGGGCTTTTGTCCGCAAATACTCTTTTGAGTGATTTTCTCACACTTTCCTACGAGTCGTGCATATCGTATGTCTTTGGCGTTACTAATGAACTGATCCACTGATCCCTCTGTCAATGCCATCAACACTATAACGACTATTCACTTCAAAAAACATGCCTTTAATTCCCAATAATATACACAACAAAAAAAACATAATATTAGTTATAAAATAAATTAAATTAGTAAATCAAATATAAAACTTTTATCTTAATTATAAGTGACAGCCAATGATGTAGATTAGCGATGATTCGCTGTGTTTTTCAGTCCCTAATTTAAAATTCCAGCAAATTTTAATGAGAATCTCATTTAAAACTACTAATTATATCTCCTATTTAGCGAGATTTGCGTTCAAACATTAAATACGAGTATAAAATTTAAATTAGTAAAAAATATTCAGCGATAATATTGATATTTCCCACTAGTATTTATCATATGATTTGTCACATCTCTCTCACTCACTGAGTCTGCAATCAATTTGATGGCAAATAACTGTTGTGTTTGTATAAAACTTATTAGAGTTGTGTTGAAAATAAAATGACTCTCTCTTTCTTGTCGGGGGATAAAGAGTTTTCTCATGTAATTGTGTTTCTCTATTGATTTTCAAAGAATTGTCTGAAATGTTAAAAAAGACCTGACATTAGATATACAGCTCATTACAAGTTTGAGTCTAGAAATCATTATCCGAGTTATAAGGAAAGAAGTCCTGTATTTACTATTAGTTTTACCATATATTCAATGGCTGTTTATACGACACACAAAATCGTATTTACAGTATATCTGTGTTTAGCTTTTTATAGTTTTATATCTTATCTTAAATACACTTAAGAATTGACTCAAACTGTTTGCCAAATAAGATCCAGTCTTATATACCATACCATACATACAGTATTGTATACATCAATATCATTGATATAATACACTAAACCCGAGAACTGCGCTAAACATTATGTTTAGTTTAATTGCTATACATATTAATATGAAATGATAATTTCCCTGACATTTCAGTAATTAAACACATATTGTGTTTTGTTTACAAAACAAATATTCATATTAAGCCATATATTATTAAATATATTATTCAATTACATATAAGTTATGCGATATAACATTGGAATAGAAATAATTAAAATATTTTAATGTAAATTTTAATTTAATGTTTTGGTTGTTTAACGGAAAACATGGCCATAATTTGCATTTAAATGATTAAAAATGTGAATTAAATTACATAACAAATCACAGAATCGCAGATAAAAGAGGACGTGTTTTCCTATTAAATTAAATTTATATTTAATACACATTTTAATTTTTGTCGCATTTCTTATTCAAATAAAATGCAGACAAATATGTTATTTCTTATCATAAATTCTCATTCATTTGCATTTGAAAACAAACAAAAATATGAGATAAAATGAAATTTTAATGGAGAGTAAAATAATAAAAAATACATACATATTATGTTTATTAGGATTTGATTCACTCCATAAACAGTTGGTTTTATACACAAAATAACTTAAATAAATAAATGAAATTAAATGAAACTCTTTAAGTGTTTCATAAGGTTTTTAAATTCCTCTCTTTCTTTGTTTAAGTTATGGTTTGGTTTTGAAATGCATTTCAAGTATAGTTAGAGTTAAAGTACACTCAACTCATCCTTAATATATGGATATTAAATACTGTCTCCAATCGTATAAAAGCCAATTATATAACATTTTTATTTGTATTTAGGAAATATCAAGTCTTTAGAAAAGAATAAACAAAATAATTTAATTTACATTAAAAGTTACTAAAACAAAATTTTGATTAAACGTTTGATTTTGTTATTGATATGTTTTTAATATTTTTAAATAAAAATTGTTTTATCATTTTAAATTATAAAATTTCTTAACGATTATTTAATTATTTAATTTATACAACAAAAATGTTGGTATCAGTTACAGAAGTAAATTTTTATTCATTTATTTAAAATTAAATATTTGTTATTAAAATTTAACTTCAAGTTTGTTATCAACATTTGTATTCAAATAAAATTTTATAAACCAATAGCTAAACAACAAATTTTGCGCTAAAATGCTCACATCAGTGGTAGTATTAAAAATATTTAATAAAAATTTTAATATTAAATGGTAGTAAAACTGTTGGATAATTGATCATCATGAGACATAATTAATTTTGTTTTTATACAGAAATATATGACAATTTAATTAAAATATCAATGTTTACTTATATGATAAAATAATAAAATAATAAAATATTACTTGTATTTATAACTTATATTTTCATAACATTTTTAATAAACTAGACTAAAATGCATCACGTTCATATTTTGCTATTATATCCAGGATTTGTTTGTCCGCACGTATGATATAGTATTTGTAAACATGATTATTATTTATAGCTATGTTTTCAAAGTCCAGATATTGAAAGCGATGGCAACTGAAGTCCATCACAACCTGTCTGTAACGACAACCGTATCCCTCGACTCATAGAGTAATACAAATGATATTCAAGTCGTGAGAAATGACCGGAATTTAAAGCAAACACAGGAATCGGTCGCCAATTATGTGAAAAATACGAGTGAAGTAACTATCATATGATACAAGTTTTGTCAAAAGATTCCCAAAAGAGAGACCAACTTCTCTATGAGAGCACATGGATGTGAGCGCACAAGTAGTACAGCTCTTACAACATATGAATTGAAAATAAATAGTAAAAGTGATCTAAACATAGATCATTAGTATAGAAATATTGAGGAGAGAGAGAGAGAGAGAGAGAGAGAGAGAGAGAGAGAAATGTCTGACCCTTAGGACAAACATAACCTTTTGTCATATTTTTTCAAAAGGAAGAAAAAAGTTTTTTTCTGAGATTTATTATATGATATCAAACTTAATATATCCACAGAAATAGCTCTGATTTTGCTATAACTTTGTTTTTTAGTCACAAAAAAATGAAAACAATATTGTAGTCAAGAAAACAACTAAAACTTACTTTTAGAGACAAATCAAAGCAATAATAGGGTTTTATTTTACTTATTTGAGTGAATCTATTGCTATCAACTGAATATATTGTTTGGATTTTATTATATAGAAAGGTTTGGCTTATATTTAATGATCGGTTATATATTAAATGTTGACTATCGTTAAAACACAATACAATAAATAAAAATAAATTTTTAACCACAATTCAGCTATAAATAATGTGGTTTATAGAATTGTTCGGCTGTCCCTCCCCACCCTATGGGATTACAGCTTAATTCTATAACATAGGGTTAATATGGGTAATGCAAAGTCTATGGACATATTAAATGTATAGGTAATGCTAATCTATTCTCTGAGCATCACCCGAATTGTGGTTAACGTATAGCATCGCTATGTGATTCTTGTTTAATGTTAAATTTGATAAATATCAAAATTATTAGAGTATTTACTAAAACTTTTTGTTTATGACATGAATTCAAATATTAATTGAAAGCGAGTATTGAGTAAAGTCTGGAACCGACTGAAGAAATGACTGAAGAATTGATGAAATATTATTTGAAACGTTTCGAAATCACAGAAAATATGTTTCATTTATTAGATAAGAATCGATTGGCCATTAAAATGAACTTTTTTTACTTTAAGACT
>CAJPIZ010002644.1:0-13197 GCA_905368565.1 Medioppia subpectinata
TTATACAAAACTTTCAGAGAGAGAGAGAGAGAGAGAGAGAGAGAGAATCTAGTAATTTAGTAATCTAAATAATTGTATAAACAGGACATGAGAAACCGATGATAGTGCGGTACAATTACTATGAAAACACATTTAGCAATGTGTCCGGACATGACTCCCATTTTTATCGGCAATGCCTTCGCTTTATGAACTACACATTTCCGCCCGAACTAAACAACACAATGAGAAAACTAGTTTCCGTAATGTTAGACGAAACAGGAGTTATGGATGGGAATCAAAGTTTGGCAATATATCGCCGCCTCGACAGCAGAGCACAATTTACTGATAACTATTCCCTCATTCAAGACATGCGTTTGCAAACTACAAGTAAACACTTGGATGACATCCACCCCATCCGATCGCTCATGAGTTACGGTATATTTTATAAGAATAGATGGGGTGTTATATTTGGCTGTCGAGAGCCCTGTAGGCTAACCACTCCTCTCACCGAAATCAATGTCAATATGAATGGCATCGTTCACTTCAATGACGTTCCGGTGCTCGCAATTGACAATTAATTTATTAAAATTTGAAAGTAATTATAAAATAATTGTGTTGTTTAATAGGACACTACAAATGAGGGCTTTTTCAGGTGCGACGAACGCCCGGCGCTTTTCGTACCGTTTGATTTGTGTCATCACAACAAGAGTTTCGATAATATAATGAGTTTAGGGAAAGACTTATACTTTCAGAAAAAATCACATTTTTGGCGATTAAATAGTTATGGATTTACGAGCGCTTCGTTTCCACCAAATGTGGGAAAGGAGTGGAAAAATCTCATTTATAACCAAAATATGGCTGAACTTCTCGTTCATCCAAAAGTTGGTTTTGGTTTGTAATCGCAATAATATTTTATTATTTAATACATATTACTGAATAATAATTAGCAAATATTAAATGTTTTGCTCATTCCTCTAGATTTAAATCAACCGGTTCACGGCTTTACATATAAATCAACAGATAAACGTTATCGTTTATGCAAAAGCTATACCGGCCGACACCGACATCAATGTTACAATGATTACGATTTTGATAGCAATCTAAACGTGTGTTTATTTGGTTACACAAACCCCGACTCCACACATAGGGATGCATTTTTCACAAAGTACTTAAAGGCCTATCCTTTTATACAAACACCGTATGGTCTGGAGTACGAGTCCGATACAGAGCACCTGTATTTTTGTGACAAATTTGTCGAATATATCAAAAATGAGTATCACTTAAAGGGGTCTAACAAGACGTTTCTCGGCATCACATCCGTAGTAATGGCCGACAAACAAACAAATCAAGCGGTTATACTGTTTTCTGCCTCCCATTCAATCCAAGACATTTGGATAGCGGTTACCACTGAATGGCATTTCAATGCAAAATACGGACATTTAGTTAACATTAAACCGGAGATGAAATCCCGTGAAAACATATACAACAAGCAATTGAAATATGATATCAACGGTCTCTTTGCTCTAAATGATAAAGTTTACAGTTATGTCAGAAATGGTAATAATTTACAAGTATATGCGTTGGATTTTACTCAAAACCATGCATTGGTAGGCATTGTTTGGTTGATTTAAAATGTGGAAGAATTTGTGGTAAAATAATGTCTTTTTAATATAATTTTAGTTTCAATCGCAAAATCTTCTCAAATGGTCAGATGTAGTGACGTGTCCCGCAAAATACTCGATATCTTCAGTGATTAGTAGTTATACTGAAGGCGTGTGTGAAGTGAAGAGAGAGTATAACAGCCGTCAAAGTATTTTCAATATCGGTGACCAACTATACCACCAAACGGGCCGTCATTTCTATTATTACGACAAGAATCCAAACATTAATATTAAGAGATTTATATTTGATAAATACGTGACACAACTATTGGCCACATATTTCGGTAAATATAACGTTATTTATAATATATGTCTTGAAATGCATTACTTTCATTACTAATTTGTTGCAAATTCTTTAGACACTAGACATCGAGTGACCGGATATTCATTTAGACCACTCGATGGCAATGATTACTATCACGTTGTAATTCACGGCAATAGTAGTCACGCGTATCGCCGATTTGGTCAATACATATACGGGTTGTTTAAATACATGCCATACGTTAACAACTCAGCCGAAGCATTAGTACCAGTGATTACCTATCATCGGGCGAAGTACACTCTCGGACCCTCACTAACCACATACCGGCGCAGTCATCAGCAGCTGTTGTTGGCCTTTAATAACCACAACGACAGACATTTGTTTATGATATTCGAAGTGTCCGGCGATCGGATCGGCTATTCAGAGACCGGTTGGGGTAAAGCCGTCGGACATCAGTTGTATTATCCGTTTGACAACTCGTTGCCGGAGGAATACTTTGGTGTCGGAGACGCCTATTTCTACTCAAAGGCCGGTTGGGATCGGTTTGTCGGCGCCTTCTTTGATACGGGATATGGCGTCGAAAAACCACACTTTGTGGCCAATAATATCAATGACACCAATGATCCCAATAGACTGTATGAATACTATATCATTAATTTTGATAATAAAGTCCAAATAAAAGGTGGTCATCTCGTGTGGCGTCAAACTCAACAACATTTTCAGGTTTGTAATTATTTTTTGTTGAAATTGATTTATTTGATAACACATTTAATATCTTTTTTTGTTTAGCGTTCTCTACCATATCTCGAGGCCTATTGTCCGCAGACATCAAAATCAAATGAAAGACAGATATCAAACATATTGTCATATATTGTGGCAATACTTGTGTTGATTCTGATTGTGTCGACAATTATTGTCGCTTTCATTGCCTATCGATTCAATGGTAGACAACAATCGGTGGATAAGACCTCTCAAAACACAGCAAACAAAGTATCCGACACTCAAACTTAATAAATCAAAAATAAGATTTAAAGTAAAAAATTCAAAAATTATTTGCTTATAGATTATTTATAATTTCGACACATTTTTAAAATTTACTATAAATATTTATATTACGTTTTAACTGCGGTTTTATAATAAATTATTAATTATACTATAAATAAATGCTCAGACGACTACCAAAATTGTTTAAAAAAATTAATTGTTAGATTACTATCATTTTAGTACAATTTTTTATTGTTGTAAATAAACATTAAAATATTGTTTATTATTTTATTTTGTCCGTTAATTACAAGTAATACAAAAATCTTAAAAATTCTGAATACTTTTTATGAATGTATTGAATACAATAAATAAATTGATGATAATTATGCAAATAGTGTTAGTTTTTGTGTTATTTTTGTGTAAGAAAACAAACCATTTATGAAAATATTATTTTAAATGAATATTAACTTTAAGCCAAAACGTATGGTCTGTTTGTAACCATCGGTAATCACACTGGATATGAGTCATTTGGGATTAACAACAAGACATGTGGCCTCAGATTCACACCTGAAATCAATTACATATATTTCATTTACTCCAATTGTTTCCGTAATTTCTATCAAACGGTTCATGTAATCGATATGTTTGAGCGGGACTTCAGGCGCCAAGAGTTGGACAGTCTGTTTGATAGTCGTGTAGTGGACGGGTGGCGGGCAAAGTCGGGTGAAGCACCATGGGCAGTTAGCGTGGAAATTGTTGACACCACAGAAATTTATAGATATCCAAGTCATCTTAAACCGGATCGACTGAATCGGCCCAACGTTTTCGCCAGTTATTGCAGTGGAGTATTGATTGCCCCGCAATGGGTTCTAACGGCCGCTCATTGTTTCAATTTGTAAACCAATTGTTATTTGCATTTTATTTATTATAATGTTATAAATGTTATCATTTGCATTTTAATTACAGTCAACGACCAAAACTACTGAACCGCACTATTAAGGCAATCGCTGGTAACAATAAAGTGCATTTCCAGGACAGGCAATGGGTTGGTATGAATTTTACTCATAACGGACTCGGCATAAGCTGGCCGTTCAATGCCAATGACGTGGCATTGCTTCGGCTCCGGGAAGCCATGAAATTCAAGGCAATCGGCCGACAGATTATGGTAAACACTGTATGCCTGCCTGATATGGGTCGACTACAACGTACGCCAGAGTGGACCACACTGTTTGGATTCGGGGCACTGAACAATCGGAACAAACGTACGGATGTGTTATACCGTGGTGAAATACAATTGCAACCTTATAGCAAATGTTACCCCGTACAAAGACCTCATTATAGACACATACCCGCTGTTCCCCTACCCGTGAACTATGACGCGCTAATGTGTGCCCTAAATAACAGGCCCAGCAAGACGTCCACACCCTGTACTGTATGTGTAAATATTGTAATTTATTTAATTAATTAATTTGCATTTAATTTTAAGGGCGATTCGGGTGGAGGTCTCGTGCAATACACCAATAAGTATCGGACCCGAGCTATACTCGTGGGCACACACGTGACCGGCGGCACTAAAGCAGGCTTTGCCTGCGATGATCAGTACTCGTATTATATCTCCACCTCGGTCATTATGGACTGGATTTTAGGCACTATTAAAAATAATACACAAATGCCGGGTGGTTAATATAATATTTGTCTCAATTATAGCAATAAAGTTTTATAAATTTACTTACAGTACTTTATATCAATGACATTACATTACAAATAAATAAAAATTGTATTTTTTTTTAATTGTTTTTCACTTATTTTAACCAATAATTATAATTTATTTAATTGAAATTTTTGTTAAAATTATTATAATATAAGTAAATGTTATTTAATATATCAAATCTATTTAAATAATGCTCTCATAATCATTATTAAAATATCATTTATTTATAGTATAATTGGTTTAATAATTAATAGTTTATTATAAAACCGCAGTTAAAACGTAATACAAATATTAAAAGTAAATTTAAAAATGTGTTGACATTGTAAACAATTTATAAGCAAATGATTTTTGAATTTTTCATTTTAAGACTTATTTTTGGTTTCTTTAGTTTGAGTGTCGGATACTTTGTTTGCGGTGTTTTGAGAGCTCTTATCCACCGATTGTTGTCTACCATTGAATCGATAGGCAATGAAAGCGACAATAATTGTCGACACAATCAGAATCAACACAAGTATTGCCACAATATATGACAATATGTTTGATATCTGTTTCTCATTTGATTTTGATGTCTGCGGACAATAGGCCTCGAGATATGGTAGAGAACGCTAAACAAAAATAGGTATTAAATCTGTTATTAAATCAATTTCAACAAAAAATCATTACAAACCTGAAAATGTTGGTCAAATTGAAACCACACGAGATAACCACCAGTTATGGGGCCTTTATTATCAAAATTAATGATATAGTATTCATACAGTTTATTGGGATCATTGGTGTCATTGATATTATTGGCCACAAAGTGTGGTCTTTCGACACCATATCCCGTATCAAAGAAAGCGCCGACAAAGCGATCCCAACCGGCCTTTGAGTAGAGATATGCGTCTCCGATACCAAAGTCTTTGAGCGGAAATTTATCCAATGAGTCGTCAAATGGATAATACAACTGCTGTCCGACTGCTTGACCCCAACCGGTCTCTGAATAGCCGATGCTATCGTTGAACACCTCGTATATCATAAACAAATGCCTGTCGTTGTAGTACTTGAAGGCCAACAACAGCTGCTGATGACTGCGTCGGTATGTGGTTAGTGAGGGTCCGATAGTGTATTTCGCCCGTTGATAGGTAATCACTGGTACGAGCGCTTCGGCTGAGTTGTTAACGTATGGCATGTATTTAAACAACCCGTATATGTATTGACCAAATTGTCGATACGCGTGACTACTGTTGCCATGAATTATAACGTGATAATAATCGTCGCCATCGAGTGGTCTAAATGAATATCCGGTCACTCGATGTCTAGTGTCTGAAGTATTTGCAACAAATTAGTAAATAAAATAATGTATTTTAAGACATTTATTATAAATAACGTTATATTTACCGAAATAAGTGGCCAATAGTTGTGTCACGTATTTATCAAATATAAATCTTTTAATATTAATATTAGGATTTTTGTCGTAATAATAGAAATGACGGCCCGTTTGATGGTATAGTTGGGGACCGATATTGAAAATACTCTGACGATTGTTATACTCTCTTTTCACTTCACACACGCCTTCAGTATAACTACTAATCACTGAAAATATGGGGTATTTTGCGGGACACGTGACCACATCTGACCATTTGATAAGATTCTGTGATTGAATCTAAAATTACATAAAAAACATAATTTCACCCGAAATTCTGCCACATTTTAAATAAACAAAACAATGCCTACCAATGGCTGATTAGTTTGCGTGATATTCAATAAATAGACTTCTAAATCATTACCATTACTAACAAAACCAAACATAACAATCTTAATGGCAAAGATTCCGTTGAAATGATATTTTGATTGCTTGTTGAAAGTCCAGTGCTGTGCTCTCATAGCGGGTTTGATGTCCACCAGTGGTCCGTAATTTGTATTGTAGTGCCAATCGAAGGTATAAATCAAATACCAATGATTTAATGTCAAAAACATTATCACCACTTGATTTGTCTGTGTGTCTGGCATTAGCCGAGATGTGATGCTCAGGAACTGCTTATTATAGCCCGTATATTCAGTTTCGTCGTCGACATAATCTGCAAATTTGTAACAAAAATCTCTGTACTCTTCATCGGACTCGTACTCCAGACCATACGGGGTGTGTATAAAGGGATACGGCTTTAAGCTTTTTGTGTAAAATGTCTTGACATGTGTTGACTCCGGATATGTGTAACCAAATAAACACACATTTAGATTATCATCGGTTTTCTGGTAATTATTGTTACATTCCTTTAGTAACGCATCGGTAAAGTCACGGCATAAATGATCGCGTTTTTGGGTTGATTTGTACGCAAAACCATAAATGGTTTGATTTATATCTATTGATTTGCCAATAAATTCAATATTAATGTTAACTAAAAATATTAATACAATTTTAATGGCGATTACAAACCAAATGACACATTTGGATGAACGAGAAGTTTAGCCATATTGTGGTTGTAAACAGTATTTCTCCAAAGAGTTCCCATATTTGGTGGAAACGAGTCTTTAGTGAAACCAAAACCACTTAATTGCCAAAAATGTGAGTTTCGTTGCAAATAATAATCGCTTCCTAAACTCAATATAGTATCCAAAGTATCGTTTTGTTGGCACAAATCAAACGGTGCGAACGGCACCGGGTGTTCGTCGCACCGGAAAAAGCCCCCATTTGTAGACTCCTATATAACACATAATAAGTATTTTAAAAAATTTATAATAAATAAATGAATTATTCAATTGAATCAATTGTGAGCACCGGAACATCATTTAACGATTAACCACAACACATATTGACTATACACCTCTACAACAGTCCGAACGATTTCGTTCATGTAAGACAGTGAAATGTGGGGCACAGGGACTCATAGATGGCTCTCATTCAAAATCGAGGCAACACTTACTGACATAAGCGGGTGTGAGAGTCATGTGATGTTTGAGTATGTGTGAGAGATTGGGCAATACATAACTAACGCAAATAATTGTCACACTATTAAATTGCTAATTAATAACAATTACATTAAATTTCATCATTGAATAATATAGACATCATGCGTTAACATTAGATTATAAACTTATATAAAATGAGTTTCAATTTATTACTTAATAAAGTAAAATAAAACCCATATTTTCTTATTTAAATAAGAAAATAGGGGTTATACAATAATAGCGATATTTATGGTCAAGTGCCAATATTTATACCATAACATAAAAACTCCTTTACCATTCATACATTGCATGTTATTTATATCTACAGCCATGTATAGATTTATTATATACATTAGGTATTAATTTATTTCTAACAAACTCTCAAATATATGCATAATAACGTATATGTACAGTATTTGTTTAATAGCTCACATTGCATTAGTTCATTACAATCAACAGACATGCATAGATATATTGTGCATATTGAACATTATTTTTTTTAATAACTCTCATACATATGAAACATAACATAAGTGTATTGTATTTGTATTATATCTCACATTGCATTAGTTATTTATAATCTACAGACATGCATAGATATATTTATAAATGTATAAAGCCGTACGGCCAATCATAGCCCACACCAAAAGCCCAGTGCGGTGTATAGACGGGCTTATAGTCAACATTTGGTCACTCGTGGTAACAAAACCCCCATTTTCTTATTTAAATAAGAAAATGGGGGTTATATAATAAGTCTTAAATTTGTGTAGCATAACTTGTATGAATTGTATTAGGTTTTCATTCACAATGTATGAGTTCATATCTACAGACATTCATAGGTATAGTATACATATTAAGTATTAGTTTAATACTCGTTAACTCTCAAACATACTAAACATAGCGTGAGTGTATTGTATTTGACTCCTAACTTACATTTCACTAGTTATTCATTTCTACAGTCATGTATAGATATGTTGAACGGAATTTACTACATACTACTACTCACAAACATAACGTGAGTATTGTGTTACACTACATCTGTATTGTGAACTCAAATACTCAACACATAATATTAGCACTCAATACACAGCAATACATAGCACTCAACACACACAACAATCAATGCATAGCGGTGGCAGTGCAGTGCTGGCACTATATCGTACCAGTGTTGTATCGATGAAACTTTTTACTACTGCTTGTACTCTATGGAGTCACGTGTTGTTGCAATTGCGCACAATTGCATAGAGCGATAGTGAAGCGGAAGGTACGCTATGCATAGCTGTGTACCGACGTCTGCTTAGTTTTGATCGCGTTTTCACAAAGTTAATACAGTGAAGCGGAGAGGTAGTGCTTGGAAGGGATATGACACTGCATTCACTGCTCCGCTCTCCAGAAAAAGCACTGATTTGTTAAGAGTCTAAAAAATTGCAAGTTTACAACACTGGACGGATTTTGTAAGTGACCTCTCTTTGAAAATCACTTACTCGGACACCAGATGTGATAATCAAAATCTAATTAATCTACAATTTTCTCAAATGTTTGATTGAGGCATTCCTAGAATTTTTTAGATTTGATCCTTAAGATTGATTTTTACCAATAATTTGAAAATGAAAAGTGCAATATCGTTCAGTGTGTTGTGGTCTAGGGTTAAGTCAACGGAACCATTAATGGCATTGATTTCGATCAGTGCTGTGGTTAGCCTACAGGGCTCTCTACAGCCCAATATCACACCCCATGTATTGTTATACAAAATACCGTAAGTCATGAGCGATCGGATGGGGTGTATGTCATCCAACTCGTGTACCGTAGTTTTCCAGCGCCTGTCTTGGCTCAGGTAATATTGATCCGTAAATTTGCCGCTACTGTCGAGACGTCGAAATATAGCCAAACTCTGATTGCCGGGAACGGCGTCCCTAACCCCGGGTTCGTCCATAATTACGGACACTAGTGTTCGCCTCTCTTTGGTGTGCGTCGGGGGAAACGAGTAGTGCATATATATTATGCAATCCCATACAAAGTGGTTGTCATGACCCGAGACGTTGCTAAATGTGTTTTCATAGTAATCGTATCGCACTATCATTGGCTTCTCGTTTTCTGTTCAAATCATTTATTATTTTAATTATCATTTAAATTCTCTCTCTCTCTCTCTCTCTCTCTCTCTATGAGTTCTTTACTCCAAACCATTTGTTCGGTCAAACACTCGACGACATCGACGCCCAGCGAAAACATGAGTTGAGCCGATGTTTTCACCGATGCTTTAAAGGCTGGGAGTGTTAACAATGAGGGCACGGATTGGAAAATATTCGGACGCAAACCTATAATTTACAAATTATTTTGTATAAATAATATATAAATGTTCATTAAATTGCAAATCTAACTTTTAGGAATGCAAATTAATCTAACTAAAAATTAAGATAATTAATTCAATAATATATTTGACATCACGAAATTATTATTGATAGAATAAATATGATTAAGACAAGGATTGCACAACAAAGCAATATGTTAACCACAATTTAGGGAGAAGTACCGTCAAGATCATATAAAACCAAATACTTCATAAATTGTGGTTAAACATTAATAAATACTGTCATTTGATGGCTAGAGAATACCTGAGTGTAAAGTTAAAGGATAGTTTTTATTTCCTCGAAAATTAAAACTTATAACGGTGTACAATATGTTTAAGCTGTTATGATGAGGTAAATCGACTATTTAATATCACATCAATGTAATCCTGCTAAGATACATGATGGCATCGTGATGAGATCGTGCAATTTTCTGATTATGTAATGAAAAATTACTAAAACAATTGGCATCTAAAATTGAAGTCAATTAAAATGTTAACGGACTTGAGATATAAAGTCCCTAACCCGCATGATTTTACCTCAAATAACTTATTTTTAATTAATTAGGTGATATTTTATATTATTTGAATATTTACTTCATGCGTTAAATAATATATGTTTTACCGGTAAACATAAACCAAATGCTGGGTTTGTTTTGTGCCGATTGTATTGCAATGTGTTTCGAAATCTGTTGAAATCGGTTGCCGTCTGTAGTCCTCGTGAATACCGCGAATCCCCGCCACAAGTCGTCGTCCACTCTATTCGAGTCATCCCTTCCTTTGAAGGCATTGTCCAGAAGTGTGCGAAACTCGTCGTCGGCTTTCCGGTCGCCGCCAAACCCTTTGTCCAATACATTGGCGACAATACGTTGCGTACGACCGGAGACCACAACCAGTCGTGACTGTTGTTGGGGTTGTCGTCCGCTTTGGACACCGCTTTCGCTTTCATCGAGTTTTGGGTTTTTGTACAAATCTAATGTTTTTATATAATTTAATATTTATTAATTAATACGGTATATGTTTAGACAAAATTGGATTATCTCTTATAGTTTGACCTGTAATATGACCATTCAGAATCGGATAGTTTTATGTATATCACGTGATCAAAATTTAATCATAAAATATACAAAAACAATATTTTGCCGATATTTCTCAATCAATGCTTTTTACAGAATCTAATTATCTCTAACAGATATAAAGATATTAAAAAAACAACGAACGGCAACATCACTTGACCGCCTTTATACATGAATTACAAAGCAGTGGTTTAATTATTTGCCAAAATAAATTATAACATCTCGTTGTAGATATAGACAAACGTCAATTATTTAATTATATTAAGTAAATTGTTAACATTTTCAAACTAATATACCAACATGAAAATATTTACCAGTGTCAATTATTGCAGCATATGAAATATCATGCAAATTAATGTCTATTTGATCAAAGAAATCAATGTTAACGCTATTGTGTTGTGAGTTGTGATCCATATATTGGTCGCCAATTCCTTCATTACATGTGTTGAAAGACATTTGATTTGAAGACATTTTTACTAAAATCAAAAGCAATTATTATTTATATAACCTAGATGTTAAATAGATACTAGAAAATACGGCTTTAAGTTTCAAAGTACAGTAGCATTGAGCATGACATTGATTATTTTAAACACAAATGGTGACAATAAATTCTTTCGTACAAAACAAAATTATTTCAACATATTATGGCAAATCATTATCTGACATCACATGAATATAAATCTTTACTACACAATAATTAATGTCTTAACATTTAACCACAACACATATTGACTATACACCTCTACAACAGTCCGAACGATTTCGTTCATGTAAGACAGTGAGGTCTGAAGCACAGGGACTCATAGATGGCTCTCATTCAAAAGTCGAGGCAACACTTACTGACATAAGCGGGTGTGAGAGTCATGTGATGTCTGAGTATGTGTGAGATATTGGGCAATACATAACTAACGCAAATAATTGTCACACTAGTAAATTGCTAATTAATAACAATTACATTAAATTTCATCATTGAATAATATATACATCAAGCGTTAACATTAGATTATAAACTTATATAAAATGAGTTTCAATTCATTATTTAATAAAGTAAAACAGGGGTTAAATAAGAAAATAGGGGTTATATAATAATAGCGATATTTATGGTTAAGTGCCAATATCTATACCATAGCATAAAAACTCCTTTACCATTCATACATTGCATGTTATTTAAATTATGTCGGTACATATCTAAATAATATATGTAATCCATAATTAAATAAAGATTGTTTGAGAGTTTATATACGTATTATTGCATTACATGTCATAAACAAAGTATCGAGTGTAACGTATTCAAATAATGTATCAACAGACATGCATAGATACATTATACACATTAGATATTTGTTAATTTTCAATAACTTTCATACATATGAAACATGACATAAGTGTATTGTATTTGTTTCAGAGCTTACACTGCATTAGTTATTTACAATCTTGTCTGTACGTATCTATATAATATGTGTAATCTATAAACAAATAAAAGTTATTGAAAGTATGTATACTTTGTATTGTATTCACATAACATAAACAAAGTCTCGAGTGTGACGTAATCAATAAATGTTACAACAGACATGCATAGATATATTATACACATTAGATATTTGTTTATTTTCAATAATTTTCATACATATGAAACATGACATAAGTGTATTGTATTTGTTTCAGAGCTTACACTGCATTAGTTATTTACAATCAACAGACATGCACAGATATATTATGCATATTGGACATAAGTTTATTTTTCAATAACTCTCATACATATTAAACATAACATAAGTGTATTGTATTTGTTTCAGAGCTCACACTGCATTAGTTATTTACAATTTATTGACATGCATAGATATATTATACACATACATACTATTACTCGCAAACATAACGTGAGTGTTGTGTTACACTACATTTGTATTGTAAACTCTAATACTCAATACATAATACAAGCACTCAATATATAGCACTCAACACACACAACTATCAATGCATAGCGGTGGCAGTAGCTGCACTGGTACGATATCGTACCAGTGTTGTATTGATTAAACTTTTTACTACTGCTTGTAGTCTATGGAGTCACGTGTTGTTGCAATTGCGCACAATAGCATAGAGCGATAGTGAAGCGGAAGGTACGCTATGCATAGCTGTGTACCTACGTCTGCTTAGTTTTGATCGCGTTTTCACAAAGTTAATACAGTGAAGCGGAGAGGTAGTGCTTGGAAGGGATATGACACTGCATTCACTGCTCCGCTCTCCAGAAAAAG
>CAJPIZ010002645.1:0-13197 GCA_905368565.1 Medioppia subpectinata
CCACAATTTTATGCCGCAAATAATAGACTATAATTTAAGAAATATTTAAATTACATTATATTTAATATCTATTTTGATTACATTTCTTCTGAATAATAATTTTTATAATAAAATACTTTGAATAAGACATAACGCAAAACAATAAATAATATCCGTTGGAAAATTACGATAACAATAATATTGCTATTTTTGTGGTAAATATTTTTTGCCAAATTATAGTTTTCTACCAAATTTAGTCAATACATATCGCTTGACAACACTCTGACTCTTGTAATCAATTTTCAACGAATTCAATATAAAGGACACGATATCAGTGTATTCTTCGATCTGGTTTTGGCAAATAAAACAACAAATACATGAGAAATACAAATATAAAACACATGATGTTTTACAGACCCATTTAGAGATGGGTTTTCCAGCGCCGTGACCAGAATTGGTGTCGATTCTTATCATAAGGGGAGTGTCGGCCAGTTTGGACCCCAATTCATACTGTAATTGTGCCGCATATTTGTATGAGTGCGCGGGCACTACCCGGTCGTCGTGATCCGCTGTTTACCATCATTGATGACATAACTATTAAATTGCTATTTAATTAATACAATGATTAGCGAAATACCTGTCAATACAAGCATCGCTGGGTATTGAGTGGCGGCCTGTGGTATGGCATGCAATGGAGAGTATCTATTATTGAATAGAAAAGAAAATATTTCTCAACATTTTTGTTGTTTCCGTTAATAAAGTGTTGCTAATGAACATTTACATAAGTTTTACGAGAAACAATAGAACTCCTGATGGTATAAGGAGAAAGGTGCGGGTCGGATATCACTTGTTACCCTTGGCTTCGTATAGGTAGTGTGATATTACTTGTGTACTACACAATTAGATGATAATACTTTTATATACCACTATAGTTAACGTATATTTAATGATATATCTATTGTGTTGTAAAAGATCTATGACTTTTGAATAGTATTTGTTTCGGTAGAAGTCTTTTTTGCTATAAAAATTTTTATATATTTAAAATTTTGTTTACCGGTCATTTACACTTACACTGTTCGTGATGTTACCATGGTTATAAAAATTATTGATATGTTAAGATTAAATTTTAATATAAACTGACCCGACATTAGCCAACGAACAGCCGATGATATCTGGTCTCTGGTTACTGACGGCACCCACTAATAGACCGCCGTTTGAACGACCATTGATTGTAAGTCTATTCAAAAGTATTGATTACTTAAATGATGTGATGATATGTGTGGCCATTAATTACCGGTCTCTTCGCGTATATTTCTTATTAATCAAATACTCGGCCGCAGAGGCGAAGTCGTCGAAAACATTTTGCTTATTCAATAGCATCCCTCCCTCGTGCCAACTTTCACCATATTCACTATCAGTATTTATAAAGCGTTAATTATAATTTATAAAAGGTGATGATGTAAATATTTAGTATATTGCAAATTAGTATGTGATAGCGCATACCCGCCGCCTCTGATATTGGCCACCGCGTAGATACCATTTAAGTGTTTAATGAAAAAAGTGCCCAACGGATCAAATCCTGGCTGAATATTGATGTTGAAGCCTCCATAAGCGTACAATAGGGTGGGATTAGAGCCATCGAGTTTGATATTCTGGTTAATCATAATAAATACTGAAAAATGATGAACATATACAGTACGTGTGTAGAGTCCACACTGTAGATCACACATACCTTCCTGTGGACCAAAAACATGGGAACTTTCACTTTGCCGTCTTTGCTCGCATAGAAGACCTGATTGGTCTCGAATTCACTCGTATCCAAACCCGCGATCACCGATGACTTGAACACCTATTTGTATAAATTATGTCTCAATTAAACAATTTGGTTGAAAATAATGACAGAAAACTTTTTCATACGCTAATAGTGTTGGGATTAGTGTTGAAATCGTATCGATATATAATCCCGGGATTGAGAAACGATGTCATTTTGTAGAATAATTCTTTGCCGTCTCGATCACCACTGAGACCACCAACTGTGCCGATGGGAGTGTCGATATCCCACAGATATCTGCCATCATTGAGATTATGTATTTCAATGATCTGCACGACATCTCTCATGTATACGACGGCCAGATAGTCATTAGCGACGGCCACCGCGTCATTCAATACACTGATGGCGTGTTCGGGGACTATGTTTTCCCAATTGGCCTAAAAATGTGCCCAACATTTAGATTAAATAATGTGGATGTGTTATTACCTCATCCGGTTTATCGAGATCCACTCTAACCACACGGAATTTAAGGGCATTCTTGTTGGTTCGCAAGTAAACCAAGTTGTCATCGCTGGTCACGTAATAGTACTCGCCGTCCGATTTGTCTTTGACGGCAGTGAAGGTCAGCTCTGCGGCGACCGGAGTGACCAGTTTTGCGTAATACCAGGCGCTGGTCGACGTGCCCTCCTGTGGGAAGATATGCACGTATTTCCCGTCATCGCTCACTACTGGTGTTCCTCTGAAAAGACAATTAATTTTTTGTTTTTTAGATGATAAACAATTTGTTAAGTTTTTAAATTTTTTTTGTTACTTACATTAGCCAATCGGGTTTATCTACAAATTTAGTGATCATGATGTCCGCGGTCTGCAGTGTTCCCACTTTATGGTAGAATAGTTTCTGATTCTTTGGCGGTTCCGGATCAGTTCCCTCACCCGTCCCGTCGTACTCGTCGTATTGCTTTAGTACGGAATCAAGTGATGGATTAGTTTTGTAGTAAATATAGTGAATATAAAAATTGTTTGTTTACCGCATAAAAGAAGCCCAGATTGTCGTGAGTCCAAGAAGTGGACGAGAATTTGATTTTTTTCAATTCATCCGTCAAATCGACCAATGTTTCCGTGTCTTTGATTTTAATAGTGATCCAATCGGAGCCGCCTTTACTGATACCATAGGCGCAGTATTTGCCGTCTTTGGAGAATGAGGTGAACTGAAGAGATGTCGTCCCATCACTGCTCAACAGATTCGGGTCTAAGAATAGTTTGGGCTCTTCTACCGATTGCAACGATTCCGTCGAGTAAATGATATTCTGGTTTTGAAGACCAGAATTAGCCGAATAGTAATATTTGGTACCCTTTTTGGACGGAATGCCATATTTGGGATAATTATAGAGATCTTCGAAACTTATATTTGAAATACAAATTATATTTTTATGATTTAATAGATAAATATTAATAATTTTATTTATGACTTAAATTACTTTTTGGTGATTTCTTTTCGGTATGGATTGGTCTCAACGTATGGTTTAGTGACAGCGTTTTGATCGGTAACAAACTTTTTGGTTTCATCGGTGTCCGGAAATTCTAACCACTGGTACGGATCTTTCACCTAATTATAGATTATAATAATTATTTTAATTAAATATTTTAATTTATAATTTAATTAATTTTTATAACAATTAAAAATTTGTATAAATGCTTACAGTTGTGCCGAAATAGTCTTTAGAAAAGCTATCGTCTCTTTTGACCGCTGGGTATTGAAATGCACCAAATATTTGGCGCATATTTAATGTCATTATAAATATGACAAACAATTTATAATCCATTATTTACGATATTATGGATACAATTTGCGATTTCGCAAATAAAACTTAAATATATAAATAGTTATAAAATAGTTAACAAAAATAAAATAAACTCAATTAAAAATCATGAAAAACCTAATTTGAAACTAATTTTTCATAAAAACTATACTTTTTTCGCATAAATATCCAACGAATGGATACATAAAGTGATATAAATTTATAAATAAGGAGAGAAAAAAGTTTTATTTCTCAAATTTTGATGGTATTTAAGGGCGAAATAAAATCCTATTTTTATTTTTGGTGAGATTTCATTCGCTGTTCAAAACCCAAGAGATAATTGTAATAATAAATCGTTTGAAAAATAGGGATCAAACGTAAGAAGTTTGCACACAAAATATTATACTGGCGTTTATGGCATCAGATATGGGTTTATCATATCTACTATACAATTGCCATCTCTAATGGTCTCATCATAAAAACGCAAATAATAATACCATAAGAATAATAATACTATGTAATCATATTTTTAATAAATTTTAAACTTATTTTTATAACGATTATTATATCGAAATAAAGGAAAAGAGTGAATGAATACATAACTACACATAAGGCAATATTGTACACAATTGTGTACACAATTCATATGAAAATAACAGATATTTTATAAAAAAAATTATTACTATTATTATTGTTTTGTTTTATTGATAACTTTTGATTATGATCTGTGAACTAAATACCCGATACAATACGAAAGAGCGTATGAATAACAGAAAAACTTCTGCCTTTTGGGTCAATATTTGTGAATTTTTGTTATATTATATGTTATTTGATTTTATATATCATTTTATTTTTTGTAAAATTGTAATCTAAATAACTTTTTTGTAAAAATTATATAATTTGTATGCATTTCTAAGCGTCGTCTCTCTGTTGGAATTCCTAATCAAATACTAATAGTGTGTTATATGTACTGAATATGCCTTTGACTCTCTTATGTCATACATAATTATAAGGGTTTTTTGGGAAAAAGTATTTTTTTTGCCAAAATCAAACATGTTTTGAAATTTCAAGGATAGTTTAGAAAATTAGCGGATTTTGATTTATAATTTATAAATCTTATTATGTTTTTCAACATTAATTCTCCGAATTCAGCAAAATTTAATGCTTTATTAACTCATTTAATATATTTAATATTCAGTATAATAATAATTTTATTTACATTATGCCACTTTAAAAATGCATTATCTAAATATTTTGTCATAAATATTACTTTACAAGTCAGAACAATAGGTTATAAATTTGATTTATAAAGTACCTAGATACGTACCAAGTTTTAATTTATTTAATTCATAGGATATATCATGGGATAATTATAATTAGTTTACAACAGTTATTCCCGGAATCTAAGTTTGTTGCCATTCAATGCTCTTTCATATTGTACATTATAGACAGCACTGTATGAACATAATTAAAGTGTTCATTAACTTTAAACCCCTATCTGTCCGCATAAATCACACCGAGATTAATGGCAACATCAATGGTAGGACAGGTCTGTCACAAATCCATAAACTATTTTTGAGGTGCAGTTCTTGTTATCAGAGATTTATTCCCTCCTCTCTTAGATTAACACAATTTCAATGACTGTTTGAAAATAAATTCATATGAATTTATAGTGTACTTCAAATAACTCGTTGAGTTTACAAATCAAATATTTAAATAATGATTATCTGTTTCGGGAAGTTTACACACAAACCATCGACATGTGTTCATTATAGTGTGATGGATATGCTTCGGTTCCCATTGTTCACTATAGGCTGGGCGTGGAAAGAGGAATATGGTAGTCCTCAAGATAACAAAGAGCATTTTGAATACATTTACAAGTAATCAAACACTTTTTAACGGAAACAACAAAAATGTTGAGAAATACTTTATTTTCTATTCAATAATAGATACTCTCCATTGCATGCCATACCACAGGCCGCCACTCAATACCCAGCGATGCTTGTATTGACAGGTATTTCGCTAATCATTGTATTAATTATATAGAAATTTAAACAAATTATGTCATCAATGATGGTAAACAGCGGATCACGACGACCGGGTAGTGCCCGCGCACTCATACAAATATGCGGCACAATTACAGTACGAATTGGGGGCTAAACTGGCCGACACTCCCCTTATGATAAGAATCGACACCAATTCTGGTCACGGCGCTGGAAAACCCATCTCTAAATGGGTCTGTTTTTTATCATGTTTATCATGTGTTTTACATTTATGTTTGCATTTCTCATATATTTGTTGTTTTATTTGCTAAAACCAGATCGAAGAATACACTGATATCGTGTCCTTTATATTGAATTCGTTGAAAATTGATTACAAGAGTCAGAGTGTTGTCAAGCGATATGTATTGACTAAATTTGGTAGAAAATTATAATTTGGTAAAAATATTTACTACTAAAATAGCAGTATTATTGTTATCGCAATTTTCCAACGGATATTATTTATTGTTTTGTGTTATATCTTATTCAAAGTATTTTATTATAAAAATTATTATTCAGAAGAAATGTAATCAAAATAGATATTAAATATAATGTAATTTAAATATTTCTTAAATTATAGTCTATTATTTGCGGCATAAAATTGTGGCCAATGTATGCAAAAACTTATTTATGAAAATCACTTGAAAATAAAAAACAAGTTTTCACATAATAATAGTCATTGAAATACTATTGTATTGTTGTGTTAATGCAAAAAATCACAACTGTGTAAAATAATGCTCAATAATGTAATGTACATGTTCAATTTAATCGTTTACACATAATACAGGTACCTGTATATAACTTATGGACAATTATATAATTGAAATAATTCATAATTGAAATGAAGTGTTTATGGGTTTTTCTCAATGACTATTATAAATACAATCAATACTTCATATAATTAAAACATTTGACAACTTTATAACAATTGAATTAAACCGAAGATTGATTTGTAATTAAATTAATATAATTTAATTAAACAGTAATCTTGTAATGACTTTGAGGTCGTATTTGTTGACAACATATGATAGAAATGATGGTAAAAATAATGTCANGAGAGAGAGAGAGAGAGAGAGAGAGAGAGAGAGAGAATTAAGTAGAAAATTGTAAGAATTGTTTGGGAAACAGATACAATGAATTCAAAGTGTGCGCAAAAATAGCCACTATTTGTATGGCATTAGAGTCGACGTCAGCCCCAATACAACTCCCTATCCATACGTTTAGTGTAGAAAAACTTGTTTTCAATTTTACATTTGAATCAAAAATACAGATATTTTTGAAATAAAAGTCATAAATAAATGGCAAACAGTATTATCTGATCATTAGATAACAACGCATACACTAAACCAGTGCTAACTCTACGGCCAATATATAACACATTAATAAAAAAAATATTAATAATTATAATAACATTAATAATAAAATTCTATGAAAAACACACGTATTGTGTATTTGTGTCGACACTAAACACAAGTGTTATTAATATGTGTTTATAATAACAGTAATAATTGAGACACAAATCATATCCACAGTTGTGTTCACACAAACACTGCATTCAATGATAATTAAAAATATATTTATTATTTAAACACTCATTAAGTAGTCATTGAATCGAGAGATTAATCACTAATAACAGGGAAATACATATTGTATTACATTTGCCGTCAATTCATACCAATTGTGACATTATTTTTACCATCATTTCTATCATATGTTGTCAACAAATACGACCTCAAAGTCATTACAAGATTACTGTTTAATTAAATTATATTAATTTAATTACAAATCAATAGTTTTCAATTTTACATTTGAATCAAAAATACAGATATTTTTGAAATAAAAGTCATAAATAAATGGCAAACAGTATTATCTGATCATTAGATAACAACGCATACACTAAACCAGTGCTAACTCTACGGACAATATATAACACATTAATAAAAAATATTAATTATAATAACATTAATAATAAAATTATATGAAAAACACACGTATTGTTAGTGTATTTGTGTCGACACTAAACACAAGTGTTATTAATATGTGTTTATAATAACAGTAATAATTTCTACACAAATCATATCCACAGTTGTGTTCACACAAACACTGCATTCAATGATAATTAAAAATATATTTATTATTTAAACACTCATTAAGTAGTCATTGAATCGCGATATTAATCACTAATAACAGGGAAATACATATTGTATTACATTTGCCATCAATTCATACCAATTGTGACATTATTTTTACCATCATTTCTATCATATGTTGTCAACAAATACGACCTCAAAGTCATTACAAGATTACTGTTTAATTAAATTATATTAATTTAATTACAAATCAATCTTCGGTTTAATTCATGTATTGTTTATAATGTTTGAAATCTAATTGAAGAGATCGGGTAATCATCGGTGGGATCAGTGTCTTCAGCGACCAATACTGTACTCAACATAACATCACCTGTGGATCCGATGAGTGGATTGTCGGGCAAACCTGTGGCCAAAGCGATGGCCCAATCGTTGGTCTCAGTTGTGGTGGTGTTTGTCATAATAGTCGTGGCGTTTGTGACGATCGCCGCTTCGATGCCATCGCTATCGTTAGGTCAGCCCCTCTACGACCCGAAGAGTCCACACATGCGAACTCTGGCCGACACTAACTTCACGGACAGAGTCTATAACGACGAGTCGGTCGCCCGACGCGTGCAAGTGATCCAGTTTTACAACAGTTGGTGCGGACACTGCATATCATTCGCGCCGACGTTCAAAGAGTTGGCCAAACAATTGCACGAATGGCGAGACGTGTTGACCGTCGGTGTTGTCGACTGCGCTCAAGACATGAACACAAAGCTGTGCCGAAATATGGACATCAATGTCTACCCGACGCTTAAGCTCTACTGGTTTGCGCCCAAACCTGAGGACAAAGGCGTCGAATTGATTGGTAATTGTGATCATTATTTGCCACCATTTTTATGGTTTATTAATCGGTGTCTTATTGTGTGGGAACAGCCGATGAGAGGTCGACGGATGGTCTGCAGAAAGGGATCATTAAATGGATTGTTGAGAATTGGGTTAAGGGAGTGCCTCGCGAGTGGCCGGATCTGATGCCTGTGTCGGCCCTTTCCAAAGACCTGTTCGTCAAATTGCTTCCCATCGAGAAAGGGGTTCCAGTGGTTCTCGTGGTCGAGAGCGAGAAGTCTTCCATTGGTCAACAGGTTTGCCACTAATAGTGATTTACAAATAATTAAATGATATTAATTGTTGCCATAATTCGCAGATTATTCTCGATTTGAGTGCATATCAGTCATCCGTCACTGTATTGCGAATGTTGGACACGAGTGACGCTCTTCTCAATCAAATGCTTCCGAAGAATATCAAGAGTTATAAACTGCCACTTCTGTTGACTATTGATAACACGGATTATGTGTTTAAAATATTTCAAACGTGAGATTAATTAATCGATGCATTGAATCTAGTGTTTGAACAATTGATTTAATATCTGTTACCGTTTTGTGACCATTAGGCCCGACATTCCCGATAACCGCATACGTGATGTATATGTAAAGCGAATCAAATCCAAGTTTATGTCCCAATCCCTTGTCATTGACGAACAAAACGGACACGACGTCCAACAGTTATCGCCCAACAAACAGCCCGAAGACTCATCGGTGGCCAAAATACAGAACAATCTCGAGAGTCCGGCCACTGGCCAACGGGTCTACATGTCTGACCTGAACAATGCACTCAGATATTCATTGTTTCAGGAAATAGCGCTTAAGAAGCGCCTCAACACCACACAAATCAATGCTCTAAAGAATTACTTATCGGCGCTGGAACTTCACTTTCCCTTCCAGACCAACAAAATGCTAACATTTGTCAAATACCTCAACGAATGGCTCGCGAAGAAGAGGGCCGGCGTTGAGGTGGACGTCGAGGACATGATCACCACAATGAAGATTTACGAAGAGTATTATCACTTCCCGGAGATGAAGCCGTGGAAGGGCTGCGCCGGCAGCGATCCCAAGTACAGGGGCTATCCGTGCTCTATGTGGACACTGTTTCACACGTTGACTGTCAATGAATACAAGAATACTCTGCGAACGCAAAAGTGGTCAACACTTCACTCTGTGCTCTACTCGATGAGAGATTACATCAAGAACTTCTTCGGCTGTTCGTATTGCGCGCAACACTTCCAAGAGATGGCCAAAGAGTTGGAGTCGACGCTAACCTATCCGAACAGTTCGGTGCTGTGGTTGTGGCGATCGCACAATCGGGTCAACAAACGACTCCACGGCGACGCCAGCGAAGACCCGCAGCACCAGAAACAACAGTATCCGCCCAGAGATGAGTGTCCCGAGTGTTACGACACCGGCGGGCAGTTTGTCGAGAAGAATGTCTTGGAATTCCTGTTACGCCACTATTCGGTCGATAATATTATTAAAGACGAGTCAGAGCTGAAAGAAGACAATGAGATTCAAAACAATGTCATTAATAATAAAGCCATCACTTCTGGTAAGTCTGTGTCCGGAATCACTAATAATGATAATAATAATAATAACAGAAATACTTCATTAAAAGCCAAATGGAATTATAGTCTATTAAATAATATGGACTATAGTTTGATATTATTCTTATACTTTTCATCGGCGGCTATAATACTATTGATTTGCGTTTACCTTAAGGTTATTAGAAGAAAAAGGGGGCAAAAGTATAGCTCACTTAAGTCATCGTTTGCTTAATGATTATCGCATAATGTGTTAACCAATACTGTTTGTGTAGATATGAAAAAACGGATTAATTATTTTTAAATATTTAGTTATTTATTTATTATTTTTCATTATTATTAATAATTATACAAATTTAAAGCGCTTTTTAATTGAGATTATATTTGATTAAATTTTAACGAATTTTTAAATTGTTTAAATAAATGAATTATTAACTGTTTTTAAGCAAAACAAAAGTTAATTAAAATTTTATGAAAAGAACAAAACAGATGTTTTAATTGTGTTTTTGTTTGTTATTTTTTAGAAAAACATAAAACGAGTTAATGATATTAAAACACTCGGAACTAGTGTTTCTGATAATGGATTTGAACCGCTGTTATGATTAGCTGATTGTTGAGCTGTTTATTATTCATATATAGATGTGTTGTATTTGTCTATAATTGTGATCTAAATCCACCAAAAATTGTCTCAAATCTAGTCCGAGCTCTCAGTTCTGGTTTTCACGCATTCTTTTAACTCATGTTTTTGAAAACTGTTTTTTTATTTATTACTTTTAATTAACTTTTATAAACAAACATAAACTAATTGATGAATTACCATAAGTTGTGGTGTTTGTACACTCAACCGAACAAAAACTACTCAATCCGATGAGATTTTACATGAATGTAAATTATATTGTATATTATAATTATACGACAAAATTTATTTATTTGTAAGGAAATAATTTAAAATTAAAAACAATTTATTTATTTAATTAATAATTAATTATAAAAAACAATCATTGGATCACAGATTATCACTAGAGAGTAGATCAATCACTCAAAGGTATTGTATGAAGTCTGGAGTGCGAGTCTGTCCTGTCGTCTCTTTGTGTAAGTAATGGTTTCAATGGTTAGGAAAGCAATGACCACCAAAACAGTGCTCCCGATATTTAGGTAGAGTAGTATATACGGGGCATCTGTTATGAATCGGCCCACTATTATGGGATCTATGATGGCTATGAGGGCACCCGAGACCGTGATTATACCGCAGACCATGTCTGTCATGGGTATGAATAGCTCCATATATGTGAACACACAGGGAAATACTGTGGAAAAGCCGAACCCCAACACTATTGTGCCAAAGTACACCATCACTTCGGATGTGTTGCTAAACACGTATAGTATGGCATTTCCCGACGCTATTAACACTAGATCTAAGTATAGGAAATATTTTGGCTGCACTTTGATGGCCAGGAAAATGCCAACTCCTCGACCAATCTGTCGACACAATGAATATTGAGATTAATTATACATAAATGATAGTATGATTGGTGTGTTTACGGTGTACGCGGCGGACATGGAGGACGCGATCAGATCGGATGTCTGTTTCGTGAGATTGAGTTCAGTGTTGTAGTAAAATGTGGACAAATATTCAAAGTTAATGTTTTCCATGCCTTCATAGAAGCAGAACATCACCGAACAGATGGATACCAACGATACTAAGTAACCCTTTGAGTATCGTCTGGCCGTTCGGCCCCTTTCGGGCCCCGAATGATTTTTGGCCTCTAAGTTATTGTTCAATAGTTTGACGCTTTCTGCGGAAACTATCGATGATTTTGACGACTTTCTCGATCTTTCGCCCGACGGACCGCTAATGATATTATCTATTCAGTGGAAAATCATTAAATAGAAGAGAAAATAGTAATTATATTTCATTTTTCAATGGAAAATGTAATCAAAATATTTTACAAGAAAAAAAAAGATTTTTCATTCAATATAATAGGGCTTTTATATTATGTAAAACAAATTTTTGCATTAAGATTACACCCATTAATAAATATAATGGAAAATGTAATTTAGAGGCAAAAAAATTAAATTTCTAAATGATTTGCAGAGAAGGGAGGCATGATTTACATACACAAAATCTCTTTGACAATAACACATACCTATATCTGAAAGTGGTTCATATTTTTTGATGTAATACATGATAATTATGATTATGGATGATATGGACAATAGAGCGCCGGTAATACAATAAGGTATATAGATTAGCGAGTTATTTGTCCCTGGTGAAGTATTAATATCGCTATTAAACGAATCATTAGTTAGCCTTTTTATATTGTTATTTGTGTGACTTTAATGACAATAAAAGTCACAAAATCTAATGCAAAGTCCATAGGAATACCTGTTATTAAAAATATTTGATGGCAAACCAGTGGTACCAAAACGGGACCCGGAATTCAACCCCGAATTGCGATTCTCACCCAAGAATTGAAAACTAATCAAAGGGGCCAATAGTGTGCCCAAACCGAACGTGAAGTGCAAGGCCTGCATATACGGCCCGTTGTCGTTCTCCCACATCTCAAGTATCCACGCATGACATGCCGTATCGAAACCTATTGTAATTAATGGTTACATTCATCATTAACATTTTAATTTATCATAATGCACTACATATTAAATTTTTATAAAAAACATTTTGATTAACAAAATAGTTTTCTAGGAATTAGCAAAACAAGAGTAAATTGTATGTGATTTGCATAATAAGTGGCTAACACTAGAGCGGCACAAACCTCCTTCGCCTAAACCGAAGAAAACCGATAAAACCATAAATGTTTTGAAAGACTTGAGAAGTGGTGTGAGAGCTGTGGAGATAGACATCAGCAACAGATAGAAGGATACCATTAACTGTCGGTTAAGATAGTTATGAATGAATCCGCCTTTTAATACAATTTGTAAACCAAATTAGTAAACAAAATATTAGCAAAATAATGAATTATAAACCACAAAATGCTCCAATAGTGTACCCCAATGCCATTAATGAGTTACCATAAGCCATGTTCACCTGATCACTACCCATCAGTTCCACCAGGTCCACCCACGTGGGCCCCCATATGTTATATGCCAG
>CAJPIZ010002646.1:0-13194 GCA_905368565.1 Medioppia subpectinata
AAGACGGCGCACCCATTAAACAGACCGAACTCATGAGGCTTAAGACCAGACCCGACGGCAGCGTTTGTCTGACCATCGATTGCGCCAAACTATCGGACGCCGGAAAGTACGCCGTCTTCGCGAAGATCGGCAACAGAGGCGTCGGTTCGATGTCTGTCGTCTCCGTCACGAAAGCGCCCGAAGAAGAGAAACCACAGGAAGAAGAAGAGGCGCCCGAAGAGGAGGACCAACAAATGGAGTTTAAGGACAAACTGCCCAAAGCCTTAACAGTAGCCGAAGGAAGTCCATTGAAACTCGTGGCGAAGATCGCGCGACGCGGCGAACGGATTCCCGCATTAAAGTGGACTAAAAATGGGGCTCCGGTTGAAGAGTCCGATCGCGTGTATCGCGAGTCGACGCCCAACGGAACCGTTGCGCTGAAGATCGACAGCGCGTTGCTATCAGACGCCGGAAACTATACGCTGAGCTTCAAGACGGCGGACGGTATGAAGAGCTGCAACGTTGCCGTTCAGATCACACGTAAGCTATTATAACATTCATTGTTTGAAATGCATTCACGTATTGACGATATGACTTATCGTATTGACGACACGTATTGACTTTTGAATTATAATCGTTAAAAATATTTTAATTGTTGGAAAAATGTAAAAATTTTAGACTAGTGTTTGGAAATAGTTGTTTTATATAAATATGCAATTTAATTGTTATGCCTTATTCTAACACTAGTCTCGCATTTTTTAAAATTACAACAATTAAAACATTTTTAACGATTATAATTCCTATCAATTTAATATCATTAATATCTATGTTGTGTTTTATTGATGTTGTGTTTTACAGCCAAATCGACTATAGATAAGCCGGTCTTCATTAAAGGTCTGTCCAGAATGAGCGCAGAGGAGGGAAAGTCGTGTCGATTGGAGTGTAAAGTTTCGGGAGATATTGAAACAATCAATTGGTTTAAAAATGGAGAGAAAATATCGGCGAACGAACACTTCGGGTTCGTTAGGGATTCGGACGGAACTCTGGCTTTACTCATAGATTCCCTTAAATCCGATGATTCGGCCGAATATTCTGTGGAAGTAATGAATAAGAGCGGAAAGGCTGACACCTCTGCCGCCCTTAAAGTCGTACAGAAGGCCAAAGAAAAGCCAATATTTTTGGAGGAATTGAAGCCAATTATGTCGAGTGAAGGAAATAAACTAATTTTGAAAGCCGTCTATAAGTCAGACCTTCCGGCGACCGTTAAATGGATGAAAGATGGCTTTGACCTGAAGGCTGATCATAGGATTCAAATACATGAGGGACCGGACGGTACGGTCACTCTGACCATAGAGTCGGCCCTTATGGACGATAGCGGGAAATATACGGTTTCGGTGATCAATGATGAGGGAAGAGTGCGAAGCAGTGGAGCCGTTACTGTCGGCTCCAGAGATGACAATAAACCCGTTATCACCGAAGGTCTCATTCCAGTCACTCTAATGGCTGGAGAGACGGGAAAGTTGACGGTTAAGGCCTCCGGAGAACCCGAGATTAGGTTTATTAAAGATGGCCAACAAGTGATTCCCAACGATAGGGTCCACATAAAGGGTCAGCCGTACGGCAAAACTGAACTCGTTTTCGATGAGGTCAGGCCTGAAGATGAGGGCAATTATATTGCGGTCGCAGTCAATGATAACGGAGAAGCGAGAAGTAGTGCACCGGTTCTTGTGAACAGTAAGCCATTCATTGCTATATTATTATTGCAAATCTAACTAACATTTTAATATTTGCAACTCTAAAGGGTCGCCAAAGTTTGAGAAATCATTGACTGAAACGACTGGAATCGATGGATATCCAGCAAAACTGGAGACCAAAGTTGACGGCCGGCCGACACCTGATATCAAATGGACAAAAGACGGCCAAACACTGCGTCCCGACGGAACTCATCTTAAAGTATACGCGGGAGACGACGGCATTCACACACTTTTGTTTGACAAATGCTCGCCAAATGATTCCGGTATATGTTTTTCACATTAAACTAATGAATATTGTTTTGCAAATACTAAATATTTTATGTATTTTAAGGCACTTATGGTGCGATTGCGAGCAATGAGTTCGGAAAGACCGAGACTTCGGCCCCTTTTACGGTCAAATCCAAGGTCGAAGACATGGGCCCCGAATGCGCCCCAATTTTCATCGGTTCCCTTCAAGACGTGGCCGTAAACGAAGGCCAGACCATTGACTTCTTCGCTGAAATCAAAGCCAATCCGATTCCTGATATAAAATGGTATTTTAATGGACAAGAAATACAAATTTCGGATAACATTCTCATGTCTTTCGACGGCACGAGAGCTCAGCTAAAGATAATCAAATGCGAAGCCAAACAAATGGGCGAATACGAGCTCAAAGTGACCAACAGTTTGGGTGAAACGAGCTCTAAAGCGAAGGCCGATGTGATCGGCAAAAGTGCGCCCAAATTTGTGCAAAAGTTTACGGACTCTGAGGTCGGACTCTCGGAATCGTTGAAATTGGTGTGTCGTGTGATTGGATTTCCGGCGCCCGATATCCAGTGGTTCTGTAATGGAGATCGTATTGAAGCGGGAATTCATTACAGTATTATCCGTGAGGGAGACGTCTGCTCTCTTGTGATCGTCAGACCCACCGATAGGATGACCGGTGCCTACGAGTGCAGAGCCACTAATATGTGTGGCACTGATAGCTGCAAAGCTAACATCACTTTTATGTAATCCATTTTGAATTGTAAAAATCTTTAATAAAATTGACGTGAATTTTGTTTGATTGCACTTCAGGGACACCGAAGCGAAGGGAGAGTCGGCCTCTTTCCTCAAGAAACTGTCCGATTGTGAGGTACGGGAAGGAAAGACCGCTAAATTTACGGCCTGTGTTACCGGTTCACCAAAACCCGAGATTAAATGGTTTGTCAAACATATTAATTGCATAAAAAAGCCAATTGACAAAAATTTTTACAATACTTTTATGTGTGGTTTAGGTTCAGGAATGGCGTTGAATTTGATCCGTTGTCGTCGACCACCAAATACGGTGTGGAATACCTGAGGAATGGATTGATTCGGTTTGAGATCCGTTCGGTGGAAGCGTCGGATTTGGGTGAATACCGGTGCCACGCGATGAACGCTCTCGGCTACGACAACTCCATCGCGACCCTCAAGTTTGAGTGTAAGCCCTGTTTGATGCCATCATTACTATCAGCCCTGTTTGGCGCCAATCAAAGAGCAGTCACACAATTATTAACACCCGAATTGAGTCCCATTTCGTGCGCCCTTTCGGCCATCAGTTTGTTTGTGGCGCTAATAGTCTTACTGAACGCTTTCAGTTCCCCGCCATTCCCGCCGCAGCCGTGCGATACAACTCTGGCCAATATTACAGAGTTTGTATTCAAATGCACCAGCGATTCGTGCCCTTCCACTCCCCCTAAATAATTGGGACATTAATTGCAATAACAACTATATGTTTGCGTAACGCCTGTAACCCGAGTGAAACTGTTGGCCATAACTATCTATCGCTCATTGTTTTAAATTCAATATTCAATTTATTTCGCAATTTGAGATTCAAATGTGCCTAATATAGTGTTCCCCTATTTTGCGAGCTATGCATAGCTTTTGTTCAGTCCATCCGTTCAAACCCCGCTTTCCACCACTTATTGAGACATTATTTCATTGAATATATAATGAGTTATATTTCGATGCATTAGAAGAAATCCAATCTTTAACTTTAAATTCCAATTAAATACTTATATATTTAATTAAATATAAATAATATGTTATTTAGTATTCCTAGCGATATATAAGTTATTACTTTAATTCCAACGATTCGAGTAAATGCTATCTATTTTTATATAAATGTCAAAATTTTTAGCTATTTATGTGATAATATTATTATTGAAAACAAAATCTGACGTTCAAATTGTCATTAATTTCATTTATTCAGAATTAACTGTAAATATTTCATTGAAAATTGAATTTCCATTAAAAGCTTATTTATTTAACACGTTTTGATGCCTTATTCATTGATTGAGTAGTTTATTACTTTAGATCTAATAAACAGTGATTAATGAATGCAATTTTATTAACCAAAAAATTGTCAGATAATCGTATCATAACTTCACACTAGAATTAACATGTGATAGGATTGGCAACAAAAATCAAAACACAGTTAAGTATTTGTTATTTAAGTCAAATTGAAACCCAATTTTCAATTGTATAGCACTGGACGACAAGCATAGGAGACGCTCGTCGGCCGACAAACTGAGCGATAGGTTTAAAAAGTCTGGAGTACCGGTCCCTCTACCAGACCGGCCCAGAATTGTCAAAATGACCGACAATGATGTGACCCTCTCGTGGCTACCATCCGTTCCCATTCAGCCCAGAATTCCTGTCACTTATATAATAGAGTTCTGTAGGATTCCGGACGGAGAGTGGTTTGCGTATAGAACTGGTATGTAATCTCCTATTCATAGCAAATGTCGATTCATTAAGCATTCAAATGAAGAGAATTTATTGTGAAATATAACAAAAATGATAGGAATTCAAGACAATCAGTGCACTGTCGACGGACTCAGTCCTGGAGTAGACTATGGTTTCCGCACTCGTGTGGAGAATAAGTACGGAATCAGTGATCCATCGCCTGCTGTCACCGCATACAGGAGTAAACTCCGGCCCTCAACAGAACTCGGAGATCATAAGCCAAAGGGCTATGACTTAACGCACCCGGACTTTGACAGATCAGGTTTGTTATTATTAATTCTGTTTCATATTTACGATACAATCATATTTATTGTGCATTTTGTATGCGATCAGAGGGTGCGCCGCGATTCTTAGGTGAACACGAGGAGACCCTGTATGCGGTGAAAGGCGAACCCGTGACCCTTGAGTTCTGGATATATTCACATCCGGACGCCAACATTGTTTGGCAGTTTGAGGACCAAAAGGTGATAACAATTGATATTTTGTTTGAATTTTTAACTAAATATTAAACTCAATAAACCAAATAATATAATAATACCTAATTATAGATACAAACGGGATCGGGAGGAAGGTTTGACACATTGCAGGACAGGGGCGGACAGAACTGTCTATTCCTGACCAAAATGACCGAGGGTGATGTGGGCTGGTATACATGTGTGGCCACCAATATTCACGGCTCGGATATGCGAAAAATAAAGGTATTGTTAGCCGAAGCGCCCGTTTTTACCAAACGCTTCGACGAGACAACAGTCTTAAACCGAAGACACGCCCGCTTTGAGTGCTCTGTCGTCGGTATACCTCAGCCAACGGTGCGATGGTTTAAGGACTGGCAGCCAATGCACGAATCGGATCGCATCAAAATCCTATGGGAGTCTCCAGACAGAGCCACTCTCTTCATCAACGGAGCCATTGTTAAAGATTCCGGACTTTACTCGTGTTTGGCCTCCAATATCGCGGGTCACGCCTCCATCTCAGCGATGCTTAACATTGAGGGTAAGTGAGAGCACCGGACGGCACGCTTTCGCACAGTTATTAACCGTCGATTTCCTATTGAATAAAAACAGAGTCAGAACTAGAATACGATAAATACACGTTTGGTTACAATAAGTTTATAAAAGCCAAGACTAAGCCATTTGAAGCCTATTACGACACGGGAGACGAGTTGGGTCGGGGCACTCAAGGCATTGTCTACCACGCGGTCGAGAGGGCCACCGGTCGGAGCTTCGCCTCGAAGATGATGCACGCGAGGGGAGACATGAAAGAGCACATGACTGCCGAACTCGAAGTGATGAACCAATTGGGATATCATCCACGAGTGACCCGTCTGTGGGACGCATTCGCGTCGACACCCAATTCGCTGACTCTCGTCACAGACCTGTGCGGAGGCGGAGAACTCATGAAAGCTATTCTCCAAAAGGGGTCCATCACTGAGAGTGAAGTCGCGTTTTATATCCGACAGATTCTCGAAGGACTCGATTATTTGCACTTTAAAAATATCGCTCATTTCGGTCTCAATGTTAGTATTGAATAATGTTTTGCAATGAATTCAATGATTTTAATGGACGTGCATTTTGTGGTCCCAAAGATTGGCGACGTTTTGCTCGAACGGATCAATGGAAGCGATATAAAGATCGCAGACTTTGGTTTAGCTCAACGTATTATTCCAGGCATTAAATACATTGTAGAGTTCGGTCAGCCGGAGTTCATCAAAAGATTGGCGACGTTTTGCTCGAACGGATCAATGGAAGCGATATAAAGATCGCAGACTTTGGTTTAGCTCAACGTATTATTCCAGGCATTAAATACATTGTAGAGTTTGGTCAGCCGGAGTTCATCGCACCCGAGATTCTGGACAAACAGTCGGCCAGTTATGAGGCCGATGTCTGGTCGGGTGAGTCCATACACTTGCCTACAATATATTGACAAATAATTTGTAAGAATAATTGTTATGTGTGTTTAGCGGGAATCATAACATACATCCTATTGACCGGAATATCTCCATTCCTGGGCGACACGGATCGGGCGACTCTACAGCACTTGCAGTTGGGAAACATTGACTTCAATTTACTCACAGAGGTATCGCTGGAAGGCAAGGATTTTCTCTCCAAAGTGTTAGAACGCGATCAATACAAGAGGGTTGGCGTCAAACAAGCGCTTCAACACCCGTGGCTCAGACTCGCCGACAAACCCGGAACCGGCACTCAATTGGGTTGCATTGAAAACCTGAGACAATACTACAAACGATATAAAAATTGGGTACGTTTTTCATTGTTATCATAACTTTTATTGCAATCCTAATAACCATTTATAATCCGTTTTTCATTGTTGTCATAACTTTTATTGCAATCTTAATAACTATTTCTAATCCACGCGTTATATAGTATGTGAACGCCTCGTGTAAAACCCATTACCGTCGCCGTCCGTTGCACTCATGCTTTACACACCCGAGTCGTATGATATACCCGCCGGACGAACAGTACACTCCGCCCCCGAGTCCGGAGCGAGAGGTCGGGCACTCAAAGTTCAAGGCCTCGCAGTTCGACGAGACTATGAAACAGAAGATCTCGAGAGATCACTACGACGTCCACTCCGAGAGCCAATACCAGAGCGGACCCGACACTTATTTGCTGCAACTCAGAGACACAGACTTCGCCACTCGTATCCGACAGTACCTCCGAGTGGGCGCCTCCAGGAGTCCCAGTTTGGCCGCCAGTCTTAGGGAATCTCATTGGGGAGACAAAAATGTGAGTCCAGTTTATCACTTTATCACATTTTTATTAGGCATTCAATTATTGAAATTAATTTATTTTGTTTGTGTTTATCACTGAAAATAAAATTGTATTTCTTGTTTACGAAACAGCACTCAGACTACGGCTATAAGCCGTCGGTTTCGGTGAGAGAGCGGCGAAAGTTCACAGATATTATGGACGAAGAGGTGAGCGACGAGAAGAGGGGTCTCGAGACTCGATCCAAACCAATGCGTTTAGTGCGAGAGGTGGGCACAAGTGGTTACGCTTACGGACAGTTGCATCACCTGAAGAGAGAGGCCAAAGCCAATGTAGTGGCCGGCGATCTGACGGCCACCGGAACCGTCACAAAAGTGCCATTTTTTCGCGAAAAACTCAAAGATATGGCCGTCAGAGAGAACGAAGACGTGGTGTTCAGTTGTCTGGCTGTGGGAGAGCCCACTCCCAGCTATACCTGGTTTAGAAACGACGGCATTCTTATCGAGAGCTCGCGGATCGAAGTGAAGCGCACGGATGAGGGCAGGTGTGAGCTGCGGATCAAACCGGCCCGAGCTTACGATGTGGGCCAATACAAGTGTGTCGCCCGTAACGAAGAGGGAGCCGTCGTGTGTCGCGCGAGACTCAAGTTGGGCGACAGTCCCGCCCCTCCGGAGGCGCCCGAAATCAAGAGCGGTTCCAGTCATGAGCTCTATTTGTGTTGGAGTCCTCCCAAACACGACGGCAACAGTCATATACTGTGCTATCGATTAGAGTACAAGAAATGCGATGACCAGAAGTGGACAGTCGTCGCCGACAACGTTATGCACGAGTTCTACATAATGAGAGACTTAGAGCCGGAGACGAGTTATAACTTCCGAATCAGTGCCCGAAATAGGTTCGGATGGAGTTCTCCGAGTCTTCAGAGTGAAACGGCCACAACACAGGCCACTGAAGGCGCCCAACGGCTACTCGTGCCCAGAGCTCGCATATACAGGCAAACAGTGACCGAAGACGTCGGACGTGTCATTGTTGACGACTTGTATTCGGTGCCAAACATTGATTACAACAAAGAACTAAATCCGGTTCCGCTGACAGAAGCAGAACACGACTCTCTCTATGAGTTTGTCTCTGAGATATCTCGCGGAAGGTTTTCGCTGATTAGTAACACTCGACTCAAAGACATAAACAAGTCGTGCGTCTGTAAAGCGGTTCTCACCCAAAGTGAGACCGAATCGGGCGTTAATACCGAATACGAGATCATGAAGTCGTTGGCCAACGAGCGTATAGTAGAGCTCCAGTACGCGAGCCGTGGGTCCAATATACTGTGCTATCGATTAGAGTACAAGAAATGCGATGACCAGAAGTGGACAGTCGTCGCCGACAACGTTATGCACGAGTTCTACATAATGAGAGACTTAGAGCCGGAGACGAGTTATAACTTCCGAATCAGTGCCCGAAATAGGTTCGGATGGAGTTCTCCGAGTCTTCAGAGCGAAACGGCCACAACACAGGCCACTGAAGGCGCCCAACGGCTACTCGTGCCCAGAGCTCGCATATACAGGCAAACCGTGACCGAAGACGTCGGACGTGTCATTGTTGACGACTTGTATTCGGTGCCAAACATTGATTATAACAAAGAGCTAAATCCCGTTCCGCTGACAGAAGCAGAACACGACTCTCTCTATGAGTTTGTCTCAGAGATATCTCGCGGAAGGTTTTCCCTGATTAGCAACACTCGACTCAAAGACATAAACAACAGCACGCAGACATTTCGCCAAGAGTGGGTTTCACTCTGGCTTAGCCCGCAATTATGGCTTATGCTCTAGTACTTCAGCAACCGGTTGCTCGCATATCATCTCGAGGTCATGCGCTCGGCACCCAGGAGTGTTTACGGTCTGGTGATGGAGAAGCTGTCGGGCATTGATGTCCTCACTTTCCTATCGCAACGACAACGATATAGCGAAGACATGGTCTCCAAAATCATTCTGCAAGTGTTGGACGGCATCGAGTACTTGCACTTCAGGGGTATATGTCTTCTGGAACTACAACCCGATAACGTACTGGTCATCGATCAGAGGAGACACGACATCAAACTCTGTGACTTCGCTAATGCCAGACGAGTGCCCATCGCTGGCACCCGAGTCTCTATTAATGCCGCCCCGGAATATGTCGGTTAGTACTCGTCAAACACATTCACTGTATCTGTCATTGAATTAATTGATTTCACAATATATTTAAGATATTAGTATTAATTTGCGTTTGTTTTGTGTGTTTATAAGAAAATATTAATGAATTGATTGTTGACTCGACAGCACCGGAACTGATAAAGAACGAAGAGGTGACCAATTCAGCGGACATCTGGTGTGTAGGAGTGCTGACGTATATCTTATTGAGCGGAGTGTCGCCATTCCGGGGCGCGACAGACAACGAGACGGCACAGAACGTGGTGTTTGTGCGCTATCTCTTCGACCATCTCTACCCGGAGATCACTCAGGAGGCCATTCGTTTCATACTAACCCTCTTCAAACTCACCGCTCAGTAAGCGTTTTGCTTATAACACAAGAGTTTTACATTCATTAATCATTTGGATGTTGTTTTGTGTAATAGTAAACGCCCGACGATAGAGGAGTGCGCGGATCATAAATGGCTTCTTCCCAACGAATTCATGGCTAAGAAGAGAGAAAGCGCTGTCTTCTCGTCCCATAAACTGACGGAATTTGCCGATCATTTCCACTCAACCAAATCGAGTTCAACGCCCGCCAGACTGGCCAACATTGCCGGCACATCACTGGCCAAGTATGTCATTATTGGCTAAACAATAGCTGTTAATATCCTTAGTATCTAATGTCTGGTAATCTAATACCTGTTCGGCACCTATAGGTCGGCCTCATTACAGAACGACTCATACGATGAAATTTAAACCGTTTTTCTTCACGATTAACACATTAATGACCGCAATATTTGTGATAAAATATTGGGCTAAACATCCGATGGATAACTGAATGGACGACTCATTACTGTATTATAAAAAGATTCTCCAATTTTTTCATTATTTGAAAGAAATACGAGAAATATTGTAAAACAAGAGCAAAACACTTCATTAAATTGATTCAAACACTAATGTATTGTAATCTATATTTAGAAACAACTATTTAAATTAAATAAAATATTTTTGTTCCTAAACCATGTGTAAGGACTTTATTTCAATAATTCATAAATTAAGATATCTATAAAATATGAATGTGGGTTATTTTTAAAAACAGAATCATTTTAACTGATTTCAATATCATTATTAATCAAAAAATATAAAACTTTAATTAAATTTAAATTTGTTTAATAATATACTATTTAGTGAGAAATACACAACTTTTAAAACTGCTGGAACATTTGGTCATCCTACATAATAAACATTTTTATGACTATTTTGAAAATATTTCCCGCGTCTTAATTTTAAAATAAAACTAATTTCATCAAAATCGTTTATGGGCTTATTAATTGACAGGCAGATTACTTATCTAATCTATAGATAAACACCTGTTACAATACAATATACAGAAAATTCCATAGAAAATACATAACTATTTTTGAGAAAATACCAATTGATTTAAATGTAAATTTACCATATAAAATTACTTATATTAAAACATTAATAAAATATAAATTATGAGTGTGATACCTATAATATATTATATTATGTATTACACATTGTAATAATACATAATATTCATAACCTTAATTTCACATCATCTTTAGAAATTCAATAATTGTTAAGTGAATATATAAATGTAAATTAATGTAAAATTTTTTCTATGGCATGTACTCTATGTTACAGTACTATTTATATAGTACTGTATTATAATAGTAATAATGTAATTAAAAATTGAGTTAATTAATAACAATTAAGATTAATTTATTTAAGAAATTAATAACATTGTTATGTATAACATATTGGATTATCTTATAAATAATATATTATTTTATAATAATTTAAATTATGCCAGTAAACATTATCTTAAATTAAAATAAAACTTAATAATTTTATAAACATGATCAAATTGGAATCAGGTTATAAAAACGTTGCAATATTGTCTCGTATAATGAATAGAATCCATGTCAAAATATAAAACTGATGAAGTATTATCAAACAAAAACATTTTAAATAGATATAAACTGGTATCAAATCAGTTGTAAGTCGACTGAGCACATGTCAAGGAATAACCTGGATTGTCAAATATTAAAAGAGCATCTTTTAAAATTACCTTTTAATATTATTCGGGGACATTGATAACAAATTGTCAATATTATCTAAAAGTTCACTAATTGTTAATTCTAATTAAATAAATTCTTTAATTATTGTAACAATACATATTGTATAACCTAATAGAATATTTATTATATAATAAAATATTATTAAATTTAATACGGTCATTTGTAATAGAATTTAATGAATAAAATTTAATAATTTTATAAACATGATCAATATGGAATCAGGTTATAAAAACGTTGCAATATTGTCTCATATAATGAATAGCATCCATGTCAAAATATAAAACTGATGAAGTATTATCAAACAAAAACATTTTAAATAGATATAATTTATATCTATTTAAAATGTTTTTGTTTGATAATACTTCATCAGTTTTATATTTTGACATGGATAGATTTGGACAGTTTTATATTAATGGTTAGAGGGAGGCCGGGACTGAAACATATTGAACGTGGTTAATGAATTATTAAGTTTATTAATCAACTATTATTCATGATAAACGTTACAATAATTGCAGTCATCAAGTGCCCTGATGCTAATAATGTTTATGAATATATAGTAAATGAGTTTAAACCCCACTTGTTATATTAGTGTACTCTATATATGAATGAATTATGAATAGTGTATAAATTATAACACATTTGAATAATGCTGTGTCCACGCAGGTGGACAAACCGGTCATACTTGGATATAAACTATCAAATGTATCAAATCAGTTGTAGGTCGACTGAGCACATGTCAAGGAATAACCTGGATTGTCAAATATTAAAAGAGCATCTTTTAAAATTACCTTTTAATATTATTCGGGGACATTGATAACAAATTGTCAATATTATCTAAAAGTTCACTTTTAGAATACCAGAATTTTATGGCAGACTTATCCCTAATATCCAGAATAACTCAAAAAGTAACATGGTCGCTCTAGAAGCATGGTAAGCTAACTTTGATTTTGTGGAAAGTTTTTCCAATTAATAGGTCTGTTATTTGTTTAATACTTTAAATTTACGTTCAAGTATCAAGATCCGTTTAAGCAATTAAAACATGTTTAGTTATTCACACGATATCATAAAATGTTATTTTTAAAAGTGGTATAAATTATGAACAGTTCTCACGAATCTTTGTATCTCTTAGAAAGAGTTTACAAACAATTAAAATGTTTGAGAAATATATTTTGGTTTTAGTTTTAAATGTAATTGTTTTGCTAAACCAGACATCAGGAGAATGTGGTTACAAGTCTTGCGATAAAACTGATCCAAAGAAGTTAAACATTCACATCGTATCTCACAGTCATGACGACGTCGGATGGCTTAAGACAGTGGATGGCTATTATACGGATGACGTGTCGCACATCTTAACCAATGTTGTCAACTCTCTGGACAAGAATCCGAAGCGAAAGTTTACAGAAGTGGAGATCTATTACTTCAACAGGTGGTGGTCTGAGCAGAATAACCAGACCCGGCATTTAGTCCACAAACTGGTCAGTTCTGGTCAATTGGGTTTCGCTAACGGAGGCTATACTGTCAACGACGAGGGGTCGGCTCATTATAATGAGATCATCGATCAGATGACACTCGGACTCAGAATTTTGGACAGAATATTTGGCAAATGCGGTCGTCCTTTGATTTCGTGGCAAATCGATCCGTTCGGCGCATCCAAAGAGATGGCATCCCTTTACGCGCAAATGGGTTTCGATGGCCACGTCTTCAATAGAGGTGTTATC
>CAJPIZ010002647.1:0-13194 GCA_905368565.1 Medioppia subpectinata
TGAAGACGCACTGGGTGGCTGACGTCTGCGGCGACCAGGAGTACCCAAACTCCCGAGACCGGACGATAAAGTACCGGCCCATGTCTGATGCGCCTCCCTGTCGATGCCGATCTTTCCTTAAACCCCCTCCCCTCCCTATTTTAACCATGATAACTAATTGTGTGCGAGTCCTGTAATGTCGTTCATTCATTGTTTTTGTCATCATTTATTTTGTCATTCATTTCTGACTACTCGTTATATGATGTGCTAGACGTGGAGTTGGCGTAATAGGCGCGATGTCAAAGCGGCCGCAGTGTATGAATGACTCACTGATTGTAGTAATTCTGACCCGACGGCCGCCACTGGTAGCCGGCGGTCGCCACCTGTTGTTCATCCAACTTATCGCAAATTAGTTGCCACAAGTCGTAGTCATTGACGCCCAACACTAGTATCTGTTTATCGCTCATTGAGTTGAGTCTATCGTACGTCAAATCCGTAAAGAGTGTAAAATAGTTGGCCATTCGGTCGCACTCCGAGTAGACGGCAATCAGCGCCCGACCGATACGCTCGTCGATACCCAACTGCCGGATCTGCGTTCTCATTGGCTGCCTCTCCATAAAGCACTGATCGTATAATTGTTTCAATAATTGCCATTCATTGAGATTCTGGTGATCTCTATATTTTTGACAACAAAATCAATCAATCAGTTAATGATATTTCAAAATTGCAATTATATGTTAATCTATACTCCATTCTCGTTGTGAAGTTCAAGCAATTGTTCTCTCGATAACGCTATTCATGTGATAAACGCAATACCATTAAGACATGAATTGAGGCATTCATTTAATACTCACATAACTTGTCGAGTCTTAAACTCAATCTTTTCCTCAACTTATTTAGCGTTGATTTCGACTTTTGTTCGCATTTGTCGGTACCTTTCAAAACATTAAGAGGACATGTGATCACTCTATCACACAAAATATCATTCAAATGCTAATTGTCTTATAGTTTACCCTTTTTGATGCATTTGTTAACCAGTTTTTGTTCATTAATAAAGAAAATGTGAACAATTTATTATCTGTTTGACGATTGACTGCATTATTGAGCAAACATTATATACACATAAACTCTGATATAATTGTTGTGTCTTTTGGTCTCAATTAATAAATAAAATTTGAATCAAATCATTATTTAATGATAATTTAGTTGATTGTAATTAAGACAACATTAAGTGATATTTGATTGGTTGACACGTCTTAGCAGTCAATAAATCCAGTCTTCACTTCATTCGGGATCTGATTCTCGTATAACTCAGTCTTCTCTCCTTTATATCGCTTAATAATAATCAACTGATTGTTAATGAAATACAATTCAATTGTAATTCAATTCATTTGAAACACATTTCTATTACATATGTTTTTGTTTGTAAATAACAACTTTATATTTAGAGCAAAATCTCAGCACTTGATTAGTGTGATTAAAATTACCTTTTCGTTAAAAATTACTTTTAGGTAAACTTTCCGGTAATAGTTACCTGGTAAATTTACCCACAAAAAGCTCACTCAATAAATGGCGATAGCCAAAAAGTGTCCCAAAGTTTTGCAAAATATGGGGGAAAGCACTTATAATACCCCTATTTATTACATAAATTACCTCAATTATAAATTACGTAAATTTACCCTAAAAATTACGGTAATCAATGGTAATTTATATAACTTACTTAAATTACCTACACGCGACACTTGATTCACTCTCACTCTCTCCCCCTCTCTGTCAACAATTGCCCTCAAAAACAGCCCAACATTGAGTCCTTTATTAGACAGCAATCCCTAAACACAACACAATAGAAACACTAATAAAAGTGCCAAATCTAAAGCCACTCATCATGTTTTTAGCGGCGCTTATAATATGTGTCCATAAGTAACGCTTTTCCTAAAGTTGACCCACACTTTGGCCACCCTTTGGTTAAGTTTATGCAGTAATTGTTTATAATTTGTAAGTTATAAATTGAATGTAAAAATACATGTTGTATAGCGAATAAATGAATGCATGAAATTATATTGAATTTATTTATTTATTTTATGTTAAGTTAATTAAGTAAAGTCAAAACAGAGCTAAAGTTTTTCATATTTTACTCACGTCTAGAGCTGTATTAATGCTTACAATAATGCTATTTTTAAATAAATTTAATACATTCAAAAGCCACATGTTATATTTCTCTCTCAGTCTATTTTAAACATAAATAAATTCTGTATGTGTTATACAGTTATATTACAGAGCGATATATTCATAAATTACTGTCTATTATTTGCAAGCCCATAAACATTAACGTTAACTCAATGTCTATGTCTGTGACTGTATTCTTAATGAAACGGTGAAAATATAGATCTCATTATTAGTGAAAATATAGTCAAAATTGTATTAAATTAATTACCTTATTTTAATACTTGTCTACTAATTTAACTATTGTAGAGTGTGCGACAAAAATGTGATTCAATTTTTACGAATGACCTTTTTTTAATACTATTAATTTGGCGTAAATTACAAGTGAATCGACAATCAGATCGACTAATCGTCGGCCAAAATAATGTGCTATTCATATCGTTTATATACTGTATTCGCCGTGTTTTCAATGTTATGTAATATTAATATACATGTTATCAGCGATTGATTTGTATAAACAAAATAAAAAGAGATTTATAAATTAGTTTTTGCGATAATAAAATAAGAAGTTTAATTAAAACTAGAATCGTGCTTTATAGGATATACACGACACTGTGTTGCAAAGTACCCAGATGTGTCCATTGAATTAGTGTACCCCCCATAGAGTGAACAGTTAATCTCAATCTATACTTACAGTTAGATAATTAGCGGCCAATCAATCGGCGAATTACATGGGATTTGAAGGCATTTTGAAATCCCATTTGAAACGTGGCTTTCATTTGATGAGTTAAACGCTCAATACATTTGCAGTGCACTCGTTATAGTGAACCACCCGTACAGTGGACTCAACGCACAGCACATACACTGCACTGACAGTCCGTATACTCTGCGCGAAGACCGCAGAGACGGCCGGCTTTTGTATTATTATATTAAACACACGTTTTTTGTATTGAATTAAACGCTAATTGACATTAAAAAGTGGTATCTGTTTGTGATTTTGTTGTGTTTTGTCACACAATTAGATGTGATATTTGAAGTCAAACAACAGTCCGTTTCACTTGAATGCCGGCATTCAATCTGTTTATCACATAAACCGATCGTTTTGTTTTGCAAAGTGTTTTGTTTGTTAATTATATTTATAGACTTATAATAAGTTTTAATAATTTAATTAAGTATTATTATAATTGATTTGCTGTGAGAGACAGTAAGAGGTATAGCAATGGAAAGCGTTTCAATTCACAGGTATTTTACAGTTATTTTTGAAATTAAATTATTTATCATTTAATTACTATTATTATTGCGAAAATTTTTTTTTATAGTTTTTTCCATAGTTTGCAATACAAGTGAAGAAATATTTAGATTATTTAATAGATTGTTTTTTTTGATTGACTTTTTAACTGAGAAATAACACGCTTTTTGAGATCAAAGACTAATTGAAATATTATGTCAAAAGTTTTCCTTATATTTTCAATAAGTCATATCAAAAACAATTGTGACGTAAAAGCAATGAAATAATTTTGAACGTGATATTTGCTGACAAAATTCAAAGTTGTTATTATTGATTATTATCATTGAATATTTGTTTGCTTTTACCCCGTTGTTTGTTTAGCTTTTTGTAAGTTATTATTATTATTAATAGCTATTATTAGTGTATTATCTAATAAGGTGTTTATTTTGACCATAGACAGTAAACAAGAATGTAGTTTTGTGTACAACTTTATCATGCAATATATTTTTCAATGCATTTATTTCCTTATAAATATGTTTTGTGTTTGTTTTCAACATTTATTTAAATTGAATTATTTTCGTCAATGTAGTTTTGTTTACTTTACGCGTTTTAAAATTTTAATATTTGTTATTTTTAAAAATTTTTTAAATAATTTTTTTAACAAGGTTCTTTATGATAACTAGATATAACTGATTTTCTAATTATAGTACAGAATTTATCTCAAATAATGTAAACTTAAAAACATCTATTTATTACTGAATATCTATATTTTTCGGGGTTTTCATACGAATACAGTGAACACTCGTTAAAGTGAACAATACTGTCTAAACTGATAGAAATGATTAGCGAAATAAAACAGACTTACAGTTAATGTGAAATTTAGGGCTAATATTTGAGTCCCATTTTCTGTCCCAAAATAAGTGGTGTTCTTTTAATTAACAGCAAAATAGCCTAAGAATTGACAATCAATTTCTATCCAAAGATATCAATACTATTAATAAATAAAATATTAAAGCAAAAACTTATGAAAACTATTTTTTTAAAATACCGAAAAGTGACTGTTTTTGCAAATAATTTTGATGGCTTTTATCCAAATACTCGGAGTATTTGCTTGTATTCCAGCGATGAGACAGACGTTTTTAAATACACTGTTTTACTGTTTATATTTATAAAACTTGTATTGAATTTATTAGTAATTTTTATGTGTGGCTTTTATTATTTATTAGTAACTTTTTGTTTATTGGGAAACACAAGTTTTATACATTGATGATTTTATTATTGTTTTTACATTATGATTTTTATTTGTACCTTGATGAGCACACGAATAGAAACATTATGTGGATAGTCTCTCGAACGCAATACACAATACCTGTAATAATTGAATAGCACTTCAATTATCTATCGCTGTATTTGTATATAAGTAATCAAATTTTTCGTGTTTGCTTTTTGTTGTTGAATTTTTATTGTTAACATACAGTTAAGCATAAGTTACTTGTACTTAATATGCGGTATATTATAAAACTGCTGAATCGTACAAGTTCATTTTATCAATTATGTGTCATTGATAAATTACCTTCCACGTATGGTTAAATATTTGTTGTCCTCCGTATCTGTGTCCACATTAACTGTATTGGTAACTATTTCGGACATCGATCGTACCCTAAAACCGATACATATTGTATACACGATTAGCGTGTGTTTAGTCGATAAACAACTCTCCGATAATTGAATTATCATTATATTTAATGGGCTTTTATATCGCATAATGTCCTGAATGACATGTCATTTATGGGAGATTTTAATGAGTATGTATGTCTCCAAAGGCACTCAAATAACTTGAATTGTGATTAAAAATCATATCACAAACACATTCCCATTGAAATAAATGATAAGACATTTGGGAAACATTCAGACATTTCTAGATCTGAAGGTCTGGTGCTATGTCTGAGCGATAGACTGTTTGCCAGGAGTTTTCCCCATATATTTCCGCATAACAACCAATGATTTCTATAAATATTTCCAGTGATTAGCGACTATTTTATGGTCAATTTCTCACATACTTATTGTTATTGTTTTTCTGTCAACTCTTCACATGTGTTGGGCAGCGATGCGTTGAATGAGAACAATGGTCCCAAACAACAGGTCGATGGCCTCAACGCCGACAACGAACAACTCAGACGCAAACTGTCCGCTAAGAACTCGGAGTGCGATAAACTCAAGGAACAGATCAAAGACATTAAGCTTGAATGCGATGGCTATAAGCAGTTGGCGATATTGTCACGACAGGGTCCGACGGGACCACAGATCCAGTTTATGCCCGGATTGAAGTTTATGTTGCAACAACCAAATGACGGGCAGTTCATACAAACAGCCGACGGACAGCCCATTGTGTGTCAAGTCATGACTACCGCTGAGTCAAATTGTGTCGAAAAAGTCTGTTTTGTTCTATTATTAAATGCTTTCGCAAATTGTATGAAAGAGAATGAAAGTTTAAAAATTCTGTAATGGGGGCAAAAATCAGTAATGTTTGTCGACCTTGATCATTGTCCGGTTTATATTGTTTTTGATAAAATTAATGTTTTTATTCATCCATTTTGTTATATTGACGTCAATATTGATAATTTTTATAAGAAAATGTCGAAAACGCGAAATTTAACTGACTTTCTGTTCGGCCGACAGGGTGTCGCGCGAAATGGTTCTGAATTGTTTCTTTCTTATATTAATGTGATTTATTGAACGTATTGTATGAATGATTACGGTTACCATGGTTAATCCCTTTCCCAATTATTCTCATAAATCCCATTATAATCGTTGAATACATCTTAATTTTTAATAAAACTATAAAAATTAACAACATTGATTATTAACAAATACAAATTTGACTTTAAATTGATTAACAAATACACAATTATAAATAAAACTAATAAATAATTTTATCTCACAATTTTCTTATCTAAATCTTAATAGTGACAATTAAGTGACAATTGACTTCAAAATAATAATAACAAAATAACACAAATCATGAATAACAACAGTTGTAATCAGACACTTGAAAAGATTGTTAATCGTTTGTATGAATACCGTTGGGAACTTAAAGGACCTGGCGATGTATCTATGGAATCTGTCGACGCGCGGATGAAATATTTGATAAAAATCTATAATGATCATTACCAAGCTTATCACCAAGGCTTGAATGGACCCCCAGTAGCCCACATGGCGCAAAATCAGGCCTTATGTACGACACCCAACCGGGTTTTAAAGCCAACGACTGCTAAGTCACCGCCGCGCGGAGATGTTGACTTTCGGTCTACCAAGTTTATGCCTGAGGTTGTGATGACATCGCCCCCACGGTCGACTCAACAGTCAGTCATAACCAAACCACAATTAAATACTGCACTACAGTTAGCCCATGCCGACAACCAAGTTGTGTCAAATGAGCCACAGACGTCTACAATGGCAACTCGCCCTATTGTTAAAAGCACAGTTATCAAAGTTGCTGCGACTGAACAGCGTGTGTTCACAGCCATTTGTTACCAAGAATTTACGGCTAACATTAATATTGATTCCGAGATCTTACCAGAGAACGCGGTCTCGTTATCACTACAGAAGGTTGAAGACAAAATCCCCGAGAATAAGAGATGTAAAATCATAGTGACGGCTATTGGCACTAAAGTCCGTATATGGTTTAAAAACCCTTCTAAACAACATAGTGGTGATTATATGCTCAGAATTAATGGTCAATTGACTGCCGAGTTGGTTAACTTCAAATTTGAAAGAGTTCCATCTTCGCCTGAAAACATGACTTTCAAACAATTAACACCTGAAACATGTCAAATAACTTGGTTCTGTAAATGGGGTCCTATTCGCAACTATATCGTTGAGACTGGCAACGATCATAAGACATTTGAACTCTACAAAAGAATTGACACAACTAGTACTGGTACACTAAGTTGTCGTATTGATGGTCTGAACCCATTTCAAACTAAATGGTTTCGCGTAAAAGCTGTTAATGAGTTCGGTGAATGTTATCATCCTTTGGTGAATAAGTTTCTGCCAGCGCTTAAAAACTATTGTCCGTCAGAACCAATCGGTGTTGAAGTAAAGAAACGGACAGATACTGAGGTTCATCTTGCTTGGAAACGCCCGTTAATAACACACGAATGGGGCATAACTAAATATGTCGTGCAATCGTTACTGTATGGAGAAAAAGATTGGAAAGACGAACACAAAACTAACTCAGGTCGAGTCACAGAAGCGGTTCTCAACGGTTTAATTACTAATAAGTTGTATCAATTTAAAGTTATTGCTTACAATAAGTATGGTAAAAGCGAGCCCTCAAAAGCAACTGATCGCGTGACGATTAAAGAGATAACGTATAAACCAAAGATTGTTAAAAATCTTAAGAACTTAGGAGCAAAACCCGGTGACCACGTTGAGTTTGTGGTCAAATTCGATGCCAATCCCTTAGCCAAAGTAAGCTGGTCTGAAGACAACTTGTTAATTATACCTGAAACTAACCACGCGTATAAGATCACAATATCAGAAACCGAGTCGGCACTTAAGTTTGTAGCAAAAGACAGCGGATCCTACAAAGTATTTGTTGAAAATTCTAAAGGAAAAGTCATGTCGTGTGGCAATCTTAAAGTCACAGAATCACCGACTGCAGATGATGACAACACTGTCGAGATCGAGACTGAAGAAGTACCGGAAATCTCGAGCCCTGGTATGCCAGTGATCACATCGTTCACCGCTTCGACCGTTAATCTAGAATGGACACCAGCGAGTATTAAGTCAACCAAACAATATAACATTGAAATGAGTTCGGGCACAAGGAAAGCATGGCAAAATGTGGCCACAGTTTCCGGAAATGAGTCAAAGGCAACAGTCGTAGGCCTTACAAAGACAGACACCGTTATGTTTAGAGTCGTTGCGCTTGATAACAGTGGCGAGTTGAGCACAAGTCCGGTGAATACACCCCATCTCGTTCGGCCATTTGTTAATAAACCGAGAATAGAATTTGATACTAATCAGAAGTTTGTGACTGATTTTGATTTCGTAAAGAACATGTATATTTACGGAGAGCCCACTTCAACAATTGAATGGACATTTAATGGCAAGCCTGTCAAGTCTTCAGTTGAGCGGATAATTATGATTCAGCCGTACTACACCAAGATCCTGATCCCAATGGTAAAAGCTGAACACGTTGGCAAATATACAATTCGCGCGGCCAACCAAAATGGAGATGCAAACGTTGTATTTGAGCTTGAAATGTGTCCTAAACCTACCGAACCCTCCCCACCTCTTGGCCCCGTTTCTATTTTACAGAATACAGATAATACGGTCATTTTGTCGTGGACCGCACCTACTGACTTTGGTGGCGTTGAACTGACCGGGTATAAGATCACATGCAGAGACACTGATGTGTATGGCAACAATACGGAAGAAGTCGTTTGCCCTGATATGACGTCCACCACGCTGAAACACAAGTTTATTGTCAAGCATGACTACTTGTTCCTGATTGAGGCATTGAATAAAGTTGGACCCAGTTTGCCGTTAAAGTCGAAAGAGGTGTTTACTTACACTATTAACAAGCCGACCACTAGTGCGAAAAGAGGTGCCGAACCGGAGGAGACGACAGCAAAAAAATCAAAGAATTGAACTTGATTAATTTGATGTCTTTAATTCACAAAACTTATTTGTAACTTTGTCGTAATGTGAATTTATTATTTAATTAATATATCAATTTGAATCAATTGTTTAATTTAAACAAAATTAATCAAATATTTATGTGTTAGATGTAATATTTGGATTGGAAATTATGTTAAAATATATGAATAAAACAATTTGAAGTCAAATGATTTGTCACACTGATTTGTCACTACTTAAATTTCTTTACAACATAATTAACAAATACATATTCAGAATTATAAACTTATTATTAAAATTAAACTAACAAATATCCAATAATTTCATTTATTTAAATTAAACCATTCCTATATTGTGATACTTAAGTATTAATCATTGTTTTCTATATTACAGAATTATTGTCAGACTTTAAGAATATTTCGTCATATTAGAGAGTAGAATCTCTCATTGATAATTTGAGGTTAGTTTTAACTATAAATTGATTAATTATAAACCATGTTTAAGACAATTGTGATCGAGGGTGGCATAGGAACAGGGAAGACATCCTTAATTAAAATGTTGAGTTTTAATGAATTAATTAAAGATAGATTAGAGATATTGGCGGAGCCATTAGAAAAATGGGAAAATTTAGGTGGAATTAATTTGTTACAATTATTCTATGACCACCCTGACCAATATGGGCATGCTTTTGAGACCTATGCTTTATTAACGCTTTTGGAAAATCACACAAAATTGCCTACAGTTGGTAAGACACTTAAGATACTGGAACGGTCAGTTTATAGTGCAAATCATGTCTTCACTAAAATGTTATTAAACACTGGTAAAATGCGAGAAGTCGATTATTGTGTGTATAACGAATGGTATAATTATCTGATCAACCACGAGCCGATAGTCAAACCTGACCTTATTGTGTATCTTAAAACAACTCCTGAGATAATGCTAAGTCGCATACAAAAACGTGGGCGCGACTGTGAACAAAAGATTACAATCGATTATCTCAAGGATTTGGACATTTTGTATGAAAAACTGATTGACAACTTGCAGATAACTACTCCCATCATGACAATCAACAATGATGGCCATATTGAATCGCTTAAATTGAAATGCCCGCAAATTGCTCAGCGAATCCTTAAGACCCTCGCAAATTAGTATTAACCGTACTCGAGACCCTTTGCGATATAGAAAAATTTATAGGCATTTGGTAATCTCGAGTAATTACAACGCTTTGAATGTATGTGTTGTGTGAATGTGATGCTTTTACGCTTTAATTAATGCTAAACTAACAACTAACAAAAATAAATTGTATATTTTGAACAGACAATGGACCCGATTGAATGGAGTATTCCATCAACATCGGCGGCTGGACAGAACACCGGCATATCTGCTAAAGCCAAGGGCAGGAGACATGGACGTAGGCGACGACCGGCAGCAAATCCCGAACGACAAGCACAGCGAAATGCAGACAGGAACGAGGTAACGGGCATAACCGATTCGATGGCTCAAGACACGTGGGTTTTGAGAATGAAACAACTAGAGCGTTTATACGAAAGAATCCTACAACTGGACAACTGTCTCCATCGCGAGGATGTTAGAAAGCACAAAGCTACTTACATAGCGATTGAAGAATTGTTACGCGCACATCATCGCGAGAGAGGGCTGATCGGAGTGCAGATCGGTCTACTGGTCAGATTGGATGGGACAAATGGAGGACCAGAGAAGGAAGCGGAACCTCTAGGTGAACCGTTAAGGCATTATTTGAGCAATGCTTACCGAACAGCGAGAGGAGATTGGGTGACGTTTGCGAAGAACAACATTGCTAAACACGAGACGCATTTGAAAAATAACTGTTTTATTGATCATGTTAATGCTGCATTTAAGCAGTGCTTTATTTGTAAAAGCCCTCCAATTAATTTTACTGTTACTAATTAATAACCATATTTTATGCATTGGTTATTATAATAAACTATTTATGCAAGTTAAATTGTGTGCATTTTATTCTATATATTTTAAATATTAGTATCTGTTACGACCACTTAACAATGGCTCATACTGCTAAAGAATTGATGACCGAAATTGAGGACGCGTACAAAGAATTTATAGTTTTGAAGAAGAAATTTGTAGCTAAAAATACAGAGTTTTGTTGTCACTTCAAACAGTATCGCCAGATAATACATACAACTAAACCATCCAATCAGTCAAACAATTTATATTGTTATAATTCCTATCGCCATGAATTTGAACGTGTAAAATTTCCAAAATCTATAGTGTTCAATTGTGACGAGTTTTGGCTTTCCACGCTATGGCAATGGACAGTTGAGACAATTAAACTATACACTGTAGAACTTGCAATAATTCAAAGAAATCTAAATAAATTAAATCAATTGTATGAAAATAATTGCTTACCGTTACCAACTCCAATAGCCACAAAACTTGACAATAATGTACACTCCCAAGTCTGTAATCATTGTTCTACTTCTGTACTTCCGTGTAATATACACGGTGGTACAATCAAATATCAAACGGAATATTTTCATAATGCATACAAACAATTGCCACCACAAACCGTCATCGCCATTGACACTGAATCTGGTCACCTAAAAGCAAAAATTAAAGGTAAACCGGACAAACATGTGATTCGGGTTGCCGCAGTTGCTATGATACGAGCCCCATGCCATCCATATCGCCCTAAACCAACATTAATTTACCACTCGTTTTGGTACCCAACCGAAAAGATTTCTGTTAACCACTGGATTACTGGACTCACAATACAAGAGATATGCGCTAACAAACATAAATTTGTCCAACGCGAAAGCGCGCGATTAGACTTTATTGAACATTTTGCAAAAGATAAAATGCTAGTTTTTGCTAGTGCCAAAGAGGATATGCAAGCCCTCGGATTAGACTCATCCGTTAACCACCGAGATGTCCAACATTTCTACGTTCGGTATCCCGATAGGTCGAAAGCACCAGAACCCGTAAACTTGAAATGGTTATCAAAGTATGTGTTGGATTATGACTTGAGAGCCACGTCCGATAAAGAAATTCACTGTCCAGTAGACGACGCCATTGCGACTTTGAAATTATACAATTTANGCCGAGCGGCTCATCCGCTTTGCGCACAGATATGTTGGCGTCGACCCGAAGCACTCCCTCTTCCATTTTACACGTACACGTCCTCAATGTCTTCAATATTAGGATCAACTCCTTTATTAGAGACACCGCTTCCGCAGCGCTGCTCAGGTCGGGCTCAAACACAAACTCCATGAGTCCAATGCCGGCCCGATTCAGGTCCACGAGTGACCTATTGTTGGTGATGTCTTGGAGTGACTTTCCTGAGTCCTGTTCTAATTGTATTTGTTTTAGTTTCGATCGTTTCATATATGCGGCCGACTGTTGACCGGCGGACACAATGAAGTCGATGTAGCCATCGGTGGCCAACGGGTGCCGCTGTTGAGTGATCTGATAGCCGGCCGGCATATCGGCGTAGAAGTAGTGCTTCCGGTCAAAGAGCGAGCGCTTCCACACGTGACAGTTGAGGGCGAGAGCCGTCTTAATGGCCGACTCGAGACACCGCCGGTTGAGGACGGGTAGTGTCCCGGGAAGTGATCCGTCAAATACAGACACCTGAGTGTTGGGCGAACTCTGGTATTGCGTTCCCGAAGACGAGAACAGTTTGGCCGAAGAACTGATCTGTGAGTGCACTTCCAGTCCTATCACTGTCTCGTATTGCGAGACCACATGCGGTGACAATTGATCCCAAAGTGCACTCATATGACGACACGTGAAGACACGATGTCTTACGAGAGGTTTTGTGCGGAAAATTGAATTCATTTTGAAATCCAATTAAAACTCAATTCAAAAGCGAAGCAAACATTTGGCCAAACATTGCGTGAAATGGCATTCAATTGAATGACGTATTCATTGGACTTCACGTGACGTATGACTCGAACCAAAACATTGCAAAAACAGCTGATATTTGAGTCTCATTTGGACTCAATTGTCACTCAAAAGACTTCTTCGGGAAGCGATTGAAGACATGAATAAAATGGGAAAAAAGCGCAAAACAATTACAGACTTCTTCTCCACTGATTTGGCGAAACAGAAGTCAATGAATGCCAACAAAAGGGTCGCAAAGCGGACACAACTGGACGTCAATGAAGTGCTGTTTGTGAAGGAAG
>CAJPIZ010002649.1:0-13193 GCA_905368565.1 Medioppia subpectinata
AGAGAGAGAGAGAGAGAGAGAGAGAGAGTGAGAAATTGATACCAATATATAAATATTCATTTATAATGTAATGTTAAAGCAATAAACGAAACCCAATGCCAGTGAAAGGACCCATAAATCGATCGTATCTCAAATTTCAAGGTATATTCCCTATCACTACAAATACAACTAAATATTTAATTACCTAATGAACATGTCATATTACATCAGTTATCATGTTTACAGTATTGTTCAAATCACTTCAAAATGCTATATTTTTATAAATATAATATTTCGCTGACGTAATGAAGCACTAAATTCATTGATAAATTGGTTTGAATGCACCGAAACATGTGTTAATCAATAATTTGTAATTATATCGCATAACAACCGGTATATCACATGTATAAGCATTTGAAAATATTAGACAACAGACTATTTATTTATACTATGAGCATGCACTAATGTCAGTAAATTTATATCAGTCTAAATAATAATATAACAATTTATAAATTTATGGACATTAATGCAAAATGAAAAGACACGTAACAAGACATCATAAATTAATAACATTACTGTAGATATACATATGTATTACATACCTAGGTGGCTACCAACACTTATAACTGTTTAATTGCTGCTACAGTTATCAACTTATTAAATATTAATCTGTAATAATTAAAACAATATAACAATATAAACCAGGAATAGAGAGAGTGTACTAAAGTTAGTACTACTAACCAGCCTTTGTTTCAACACAAGTGAAAGCATAGGAATTCAATGTGAAGTTCAATGCGAAGACAGAATCAGGTCATCAAATCATACGTAACGAGTTGTGCACCAATTGCTATAAACAGGCATACATTTACGTCACTGTATTGTCTGCAGTGCAATGTGTATATAACCCGCTCTCTATAAGTTAATGTATGTATTAATTGATTATTCAATGAATGTAAATACATATTACATAACGGGTTAATTGATTTAATTGTAATTACAATAATGGCCACAAGTATTGGATCAAATAATCTATGGATTATTTTATATGTTGTTTTGTATATTTGTATATTGTTTTATAAATACTATAGTTTTAATGTCACGAATCAACGCATACATCACCGAACGGAACCGCAATGAGATCACGAACGGCGCCGTTCTTCGCATCACACACTCGCCCTCCCGCACGGCTCAGGACATACTCGACAAACTCCAGCTCGAGTCCTCTGAGTCCCGGTTCGCCATAAGTTCTGGTACTGCCGGCTGTCAACCAATCAGAAGTTCTTGTGTTACGGCGATTGCGACGAGAATCGGGTGCTTTCGGTGGACGAGTTGACCCACAAGTTCGCTGTGATTGACATCAAACAACTGGTGATCGGCAAAGACTGTCCGCACATGAAAGACATCAATACGTCCAAGAAGTCCACCGAATGGTCATTCAATACGTTTGTATTCAAACACATTATTGTATGCAAAAAGTTTTGACAACTTTTATGCGAGACGTTATTCATTGAATGCATTCATTCATAGACACCAAAATTCAAACAAACTTTTGACAGTTATTTACGTTAAATGTACTGAAAATAACAAAAGCATAAAATATTTGACAAAGACTTTGACATTAAGTCAGTTTTCAAACACTTTTACTTCAACACCAAAACATTGCAAACCATGGGATCAAAAGAAGTGATTTACAAGACTAAAGTGGTCTTCAGGATCAACCACTTCATAGAAGTGGCCAAAAAATTGGATCAATTCGATGACATTGTTAGCGACAAGTTTGCCATTGGAACCGATGGATGGCAACTGTCTGTTGTGGCGCAAGAAGCGGAAGAATGTCTTACCGTTCGTCTGAAACTGTGTGACACCACCGATAGGAGCGTCGACGCCGAGTACAAGACATACATCCGAGACATCGATGGCCACCAAATGGGCGCTAAGATAATCAAAAGAATCACTTATGTTGTGAACTACGGAAAGGGTCCCAAAGAAGTGGTCAAATATGAGCGACTTTTACGCGAAAGGGAGACACTTCTGCCCAACAATTGTCTCACTATTGAGTGCGATATCACTGTCTTTAAGCCCATGAATGGACACAAGAGAAGACGGCGCGACATCGGCAACAGTTTCCTAAACATAGAGCTCAGCGATTGTACGCTTGTTGTCAAAGGGAAAGAGTTTCCCGTTTCGAAGGCATTCCTCAGCGATAAGTCGGAAGAGTTTTATCGCATGTTTACCACTAATATATGTGCGAACCGTAGAGTCATTATCGATGACATCGAACCCAATGTCTTCGAAGAGTTCCTGAGATTCTTATATTTCGGAAACTCGACTCAATTATACGAATTGATAGAAGAATTGCATTTTGTTTCCAACAAATACAAGGTTTCAGAGCTGAAGACTATTTGTGCGAATTTATATTATCTCCGAATAAACCCGAAGAATGCCTTCAATGTGTTGAAAGTGATGAAGAGATACGGAAACAAACTATTGATTAAGAAGTGTCTCAAATATATTAAGGATAATCTGAATCAATGTCTTGAGAAAGAGTGGCATAAAGTTATTGGAAATGATGACCGACTGATCGGTCAACTCATCGATGGTTTAAAGAATGGATCCAATGAGAAGAAGACCCAAACCATGTTCTATACCTATACTCATGAGATTTAAACATACCGTATAATTATTTTAACCACAAATACCTCAACTCCAGTGTCATTTTTCATTCCCTTTAATTAGTATTTTATATAACTTTTAAATATTATTAAACATTTTATTTGTATTTATAAAAAACTTTTTAACAAATTAAATAAACCTAAATTAATTTAAATGTAATGTGTTTGTAGTCGTCTGATCCGCAATTATGGCCATTGCGTTGATATATCGGCGCTCTTATGATTGACTATCTCTTGGATCAGTTCAGAGACCACTTGTGTTCAAGTTTTGTATAACTTTTGGTTCTAATGAATAACGTGTTTGAATGGCATTCAAAACAGCCGTACGTTTGCATTGAAACACATTGTGAACACTGTTTAGGGGGTTATTATATGCGAGACGTTATGCATGTATGCATTGAATCATTGAAAATACGCAATAAATAACAAAAGCATAAAATATTATTATTATTATTTGACAAACACTTTGACGTTAAGTCAGTTTTCAAACACTTATACTTCAAAACTAAAACATTGCGAACAATGGGATCAACTGAAGTGATTTACAAGACTAAAGTGGTCTTCAGGATCAATCACTTCATAGAAGTGGCCAAAAAACTGGACCAATTCGATGACATCGTTAGCGACAAGTTTCTCATTGGAACCGATGGATGGCAACTGTCTGTTGTGGCGCAAGAAGCGGAAGAATGTCTTACCGTTCGTCTGAAACTGTGCGACACCACCGATGAGAGCGTCGACGCCGACTACAAGACATACATCCGAGACATCGATGGCCACGAAATGGCATTTAAGATCATTAAAAGAAATACTTATGTCGTGAACGCAGGGATGGGTCCCAAAGAAGTGGTCAAATATGAGCGACTTTTGCGCGAAAGGGAGTCATATCTGCCAAACAATTGTCTCACTATTGAGTGCGATATCACTGTCTTTAAGCCCACGAATGGACACAAGAGAAGCCGCCGCGACTTCAGCAACAGTTTCCTAAACAAAGACCTCAACGACTGTCAACTCGTTGTCAAAGGGAAAGAGTTTCCCGTTTCGAAGGCATTCCTCAGCAGTCACTCCGAAGTGTTTGCAGAGATGTTTATCACTAATATATGTACTGTTCGTCAAGTGATTATCAATGACATCGAACCCAATGTCTTCGAACAGTTCTTGAGATTCTTGTATTTCGGAAACTGTTCCCAATTATACGATTTGATAGAAGAATTGCGTTTTGTTTCCAACAAATACAAGGTTTCAGAGCTGAAGACTATTTGCGAGAATTTATATTATCTCCGAATAAACCCGAAGAATGCTTTCCAAGTGTTGAAAGAGATGAAGAAATACGGGAACAAAGAATTGATTAAAAAGTGTCTCAATTATATTAAGGATAATCTGAATCAATGCCTTGAAAAAGAGTGGCATAAAGTTATTGGAAATGATAACCAACTGATCGGTCAACTCATCGATGGTCTAAAGAGTGGATCCAATGAGAAGAAGATCCAAACCATGTCCTATACCTATACTCATGAGATATATATACATACCGTATAATTATTTTAACCACAAATACCTCAACTCCAGTACAAATTTTTCATTTTTTATATTACAAATTTTATATAACTTTTAAATATTATTAAACATTTTATTTGTATAAAAAAACTTTTAAACAAATTAAATAAATCTAAATTAATTTGATTGTAATGTGAAAGTTGTCGTCTAATCCCCAATTATGGCCATTGCGTTGATATATCGGCGCTCTTATGACTGACCATCTATTGGATCATTTCAGAGACCACTTGTGTTCAAGTTTTGTATAACTTTTGGTTCTAATGAATAACGTGTTTCAAAACAGCCGTACGTTTACATTGAAACACATTGTGAACACTGTTTAGGGGATTACTATATATTACACGTTATTCATGTATGCATTGAGTCGTTGCCACAAAATTCAAACATTTTGACAGTTAATGCTATCAAACATTTGAAACAATCGTAAACAATGGCATCAAATGAAAAGTCATATAAGACAAAAAGGAGGAAAAAGACGCGCTGTTAGGCAGCGAAGTGGTGGCCATTGGATCCGATAAATGGCAAGTAGTGGTAGATGTGGAGGAATATGTGAACGTTTATCTGAAACTGTGTGACACAAGCGATGATACGGTTGACGCCGATTATGTGGTAGTGATCCGCGACTTGAATGGCGTCCGCAACAAACGCCACACATTTGCCAACAGAATAGTCGGCCAAACCTATGAAAAGGACAAATTGTGGGGAACGCAAGAGTTGGCCAAACTATCGCTACTATTGGCTCAAATGGACAAACATTTGCCGAACAATACACTCACTGTAGAGATGAGAATCATTGTCTATAAGCCGACGCGTTTTGCGGCCAAACAGTCAGGTTTAGCACATTTTTTAGATCTCATAACTTGTTTTAGCGTTAAATTGTATGCAAAATTGATATACAGTACTAATTAATACTCTATTAATTTAATACTATTATTACTATTAAATAATCATAAAATTAGTTTTGATTTTGATGTTATATATATTTTCAGCAAAAGGTGTCTACGAAAGGAATCGACAATTTGAACAGAGTTTCCTATATAAGGGTCTCTACAACTGTACACTTCTGGTCGGAGAGCCGGCGGACGCTAAGAAGATTGTGGTCTCCAAAGCATACCTCAGCGATCGGTCGCAAGTGTTTTACGATATGTTTAGAGATAATATGTATGAGAAAACCACTGATTTAGTGATCGATGACATCCATCCGGATGTGTTCCAAGAGTTGCATCTATTCCTCCTATTCGGTGGCTCTTTAATGATTGAAGCGATGGTCGAAGAGTTACTCTACGCGTCCAATAAGTATATGTTTTCCGATCTGAAGACTATTTGCGAGAATTTATATTATCTAACGATAGACACGAGTAATGCGTTTAATGTAATGAAAGTGTTATATAAGTACGGAAACGAAGAGTTAGTGTTGAAGTGTATTGACTACATTAAGACCAATTGGAATCAATGTCTTGAGAGTGAATATCTAGAATACGTGGCCATCGATAACATACTGATCGCTAAACTGTTTGCAGGTGTGAAGAGTGGTCACAAAGCAAATGCCCAAACCATGTCCTATACATATAGTGCGGGAAATCTAGGTTTCTTTTATTATGATAATCCAAACCGGTTGTTGCCTTCACACCGGAGGGGGCCTCCGAGTGGGGGTTGAGTCCGCACAAGGGTTAAGTTGGCTAAATGTTAAAGTCGGCCGTTGATTGGCTAAATATAACTTGAGATTTCATTAATTTAATTGCATCATAAGTATAATATAAGTAATCAATGATTACATCCCCCACAAAATCATTAAAGCCACAATCAATATTATTATATCTGTACACTATATATGAACAACACTTGAATATTAACTTTATATAAATCACAAGCACTAAACCGCACCTACAGTTCGCACATAACAAATACACTTTAATATAATAAAATTATGAAAATCAATGTCAATGATTGTGACCATAAGAAACGATCGCAACTATTGGATCAAATGGACAAACATTTGCCTAACAATACACTCACTATTGTGTTCGGAATCCTTGTCTTTAAGCCCACGGATGGACTCAAAGGCATAGGTTTAGCATATTTTTTGATCTCATATTCATATTTAGCGTTAAATTGTGCACAAAATAGTGATATATTGAATGAATTGATATAAATCTAGGTTTCGATCAAATGGTTAGACTCGCGGAAAGCAGTTTCATTCGCAAACTCCCGAAGGACTCAATGCTATACAAACAGCTCTACAATTGTATATTCGTAGTGAAAGGCCAGCGGTTTCGCGAATCCAAGGCATTCCTCAGCGATCGGTCGCAAGTGTTTCACGAGATGTTCGCCACTAATATGTTTGTCAAGAATAGAGTCACTATCGATGACATCGACGCCAATGTCTTCGAGGAGTTCCTCGAGTTTCTGCATTTCGGGCGCTCTTTTAAAATCGATTCAATGCTCGAAGAGTTGCGTTATGTGTCCGACAAATACATGACAAACTTCCGATCTGAAGAGCATTTGCGAGAATTTGTATTACCTGTCGATTGAACCGAACAATGCGTTCAAAGTGTTGGAAGTGATGGACAAATACGGGAACCAAGAGTTGGTGGCGAAGAGTATTGAATATATTCAGACAAATTGGAACCAATCTCTTGAGACTGAATGGCATAAACTCGGCGGCAATGATAGCAAACTGTTCGGTAAACTAATGGATGGTCTGAAGAGTGGTTCCAACGCTAAGACCCACACCATATCGTATACGTATTTTCTCGGAACTAAGCCTCAATCCGTATCTATAGTCCACTATCTCTAACCCTATAATCATTTTAATTGTACTAAACTTAAGGTTAATTTATCCTTAGTTACAACTTATGAATTTAATTCATTTTTTAATTTTAATACCAATTTATAGTCAATAAAATGCAATATTCTGTGTATTTAAAACTTAATTCATTAAACATTATTTGTATTGTAAAAAACTTTATTAATAAATATAATTATTTCATTTAAAACTTTTGAATCAAAACTTATTTACAGTTAACTTTATTTGTCGAGATTTTCAACACGTTATTCATTGTATGCATTGAATCATTGAATAATATTTGACACAAAACCCAAACAAACATTTGATTCAATTCTCAACACGTTTTCTATCGATTTGATTGTTGTCTTAATTGAGGGCCAAATTGTGGCACAAAATCAGTGGACAAACACTTTTGGACATCAATTGCAGGCAAACGATGGGATCTCAAGAAGTGATTTACAAGACTCAAGTGGTCTTCACTATCAATCACTTCACCAACGCTTTAAAGTCGACTAAAAACGCTGTTTTCCGCAGCGAAGACATCACCATTGGATCCGATAAATGGCGAGTAATAGTGATAGCAATGAACGAACCGAAAGGCAGAACAGAAAATATTGTCGGCTATTATATGAAACTGATTGACAGCACCGACGATACGGTGGACGCCGAGTATGTGGTGTACGTCCGCGACAGCGATGGCCACCCTTTGGACACGAGTATAATTGGCAGACAATCGTATGGAGAGCACAGCGGTTCCAATTCGGCTGATCTTATCAAACGATCACAACTATTGCATCAAATGGACAAATATCTGCCTAACAATTCATTCACTCTTGTCTTCAGAATCACTGTATTTAAGGCCACAAATGGAGCCAAAAGGAGACGACTCTTTGGCAACAGTTTTAACCACAAAGACCTCAACGACTGTCGACTCGTTGTCAAAGGGAAAGAGTTCTTCGCCTCCAAAGCCTTACTCAGCGATAACTCGGAAGTGTTTTATAATATGTTTACCACTGATATGTCTGAGAAGACAACGAGTGATGTAGTGATCGATGACATCGACGCCGACGTCTTTGAAGAGTTTTATCGGTTCTTATGTAACGGAAATTCAGATAAAATTGAAGACTTTGCCGAAGAATTGCTTTACGTTTGCCACAAATACATGGTCTCAGACCTGAAGAATATTTTTGGGAATTTATATTATCTCTCAATAAACCCGAAGAATGCGTTCAAAGTATTGGAAGTGATGGAGAGATACGGAATTGAAGAGTTGGTGGCGAAGAGTATTGAATATATTAAGACAAATCTGAATCAATGTCTTGAGACTGAATGGTATAAAGTTTTGGGAAATAATAACAGTCTTATCGCTAAACTCATCGGTGGTCTGAAGAGTGGATCCAACGATAATAAGACCCAAACCATGTGCTATACATATATTCCCTGAACTCTAAGTCTATAATCTATTTAATAATACAAAACGCGTTTCATTTCAATAATTTCAATAAATTTGATTTCATTCCCATTTCAGTAAATATTGTTAACATATTCTCAATAAAAGTTTAAACTGAATTGAACTCAAAATTAAACCTTACTTTTGAAATGAAATCAACTTATTATATTATATAAGACTTAAACTATTTTCAAAATTATATTAATCTTTTGTAAACATTTCTATAATTAATAAAATATTTATTTATTAAATTATTTGTAAAAACAATTTAAAACTAAAAAAGTTTTTATTAAAGTTTTTTGCAATTTTGAAGTTTTTGCACAAATTCCTGTCTTTTCAATAGAAAATCAATGATGTGTTGAATGGCTTTGAATGATGTGTTAATAAATGCATTGAAACACATTGTAAGCCATATTTCGGGGATTACTATATGGCAACACATTATTCATTGTATGCATTGAATCATTGAATAATATGTCGACAAAAGTTTTGTTACAAAAACGTAACTCACTTTTCAAACACAAAGCACTCCTAACTATTGGATCAATTGAAGTGATGTACAATAGAAGAGCGGTCTTCTGGACATAAATTTTTCATTACAAGTGATAACAACTTTAACCCAGTTTTCAAACACATTTTGGTGGACACAAAGCACTGTAACCACAATGGGATCAACTGAAGTGATGTACGCGACAAAAGTGGTGTTCAGGATCTACTCCTTCATCGGAATGGTTGAACATATGGACAAAAGCGAAGGCATTGTTAGCGACCAGTTCTTCATTGGTTCCGATAAATGGCAACTCTTTGTTCAAATGGAGAGCAGAGAAGCGGAAGAATGTGTTGTCATTTATGTTAAACTGTGTGACACCACCGATGAGACGGTCGACGCCGAGCATAGGATATACATCCGGGACAGCGATGGACACCAATTGGCAAACTGTGCGCTCAATAGACACACTTATGGTGTGGACGTCGCGAACGGTCCCAAAGAGTGCGTCAAATATCGACAACTATTGGATGAAAGGCAGACATATCTGCCCTACGATTGTCTCACCATTGAGTGCGATATCACTGTCTTTAAGCCCACGACTGGTCCCAAAAGAAGGCGTCACTTTGGGAACAGTTTTCTCAACAAAGAGCTCAACGACTGTACACTTGTTGTCAAAGGGAAAGAGTTTCCCGTTTCGAAGGCATTCCTGAGCGGAGAATCGCAAGTGTTTTACAATATGTTTACCACTAATAAGAAGACAAACAGTAAATTGATTATCGATGACATCGAACCGGAAGTGTTTAAAGAGTTCCTTCGATTCCTGTATTTCGGAAACAGTTATAAATTGTTTGAATTGTCGGAGAAATTGATTTATGTTTCCGACAAATACAAGGTTTCAGAGCTGAAGACTATTTGCGAGAATTTATATTATCTCCGAATAAACCCGAAGAATGCGTTCCAAGTGTTGGAAGTGATGGAGGACTACGACAACGAAGAGTTGATTAAGAAGTGTAAGAAATATATTAAGAAAATTGAGAGACAATGTCTGGAGAAACAAAAGCGTAAAGTTATTGTCAATCATACCAGTAATCATATACTGATCGGTAATCTAATCAATGATTTCAATGATAATAACACTCAAACCATGTCTTATACATACATATTACACACATAAATGTATCTAAACATATGCTATCATTATTTTAACCACAAATACCTCTAATATGTATTGTATTTGTCATTCCCTTTAATTAGTATTTTATGTCACTTTTAAATATCATTATATATTTGTGTTACAATTATTTACACATTTGTATTGTTTTTATCGACAATTACTTTAATATAATAATTGATAACATTGTGAATGTCTGTCACATTAAGACTGGTCTACGATTACAATAAACATAGATTTGGGGACTTTTTTGTTGGTCACAATAATTAGATCAACTAATCTATGGATTAATTTTTATGTGTTTTGTTTTATAAATACTATAGTTTTACTGTCGCGAGTGGTCAAAGAGTGGGAACAAGTTTTGCTTCAAATTAATTGATGTTATAATAAATGTTATTTACTATTGATTTAAATATCTATTTCTTATGAATAAAAATGCAATTAAAAGTGTATTTAAAACTTAATTCAATTCATTAAACATTTTAATTTTATTCATAAAAAACTTTTTAATATTAAATAACACAACAAATCAAAAGTTGTAACAAAACTTTGACAAAAGTTTTGACATTTAATGCATTGTTATTGTTGTCAATAGAAAAACTTGTTTATGTTTTGAATGCTATTAAATCTGAACGTCAATAACGTGTTTGAATGGCATTCAAAACAGCCATACGTTTGCATTGAAACACATTGTGAACACTGTTTAGGGGGTTATTATATATCAACACATTATTCATGTATTTATTGCACGCATTGAATGACAATTTGAATAATTTAAATCCTTTGAACATAAAAACAACTTTAAGTGCCAACACATCTCAGCCAACGATGGGATCAAATGAAGTGATTTACAAGACAAAAGTGGTCTTCAGAATCGACCACTTTATCAATTCGATGTCTGAACTGGAGGTGAATACTCCCGACTACGAGATAGTGTCGGAAGCGCTGGACTTTCCTACCGATGGTAACGACGTGTGGAGTGTATCGCTCGGGTTGGAGGACATCGACGGCGAAGTCTATGTCTGTCTCTATATCTGTGTGTTTGGTGTCGACGACAGCGACGCGACCATCGAAACCGAGTTCAAGGCCTACGTCCGCGACAGAGATGGCCACCCATTGGCTGAATGCGTGGCCAACAGGACTACTGTGGGCTCCGATTTCATATTGGGTCTCAAGTTTGTCGAGCGCTCGCAACTCGTGGATCAGATGGACACATATCTGTGCGACGGTTCGCTCACTATTGAGTACGACATCACTGTCTATAAGGAGATGAATGGACCCAAACGGAGGCGACTCTTGGGCACCAGTTTTAATAATAAAGACCTCAACGACTGTCGACTCGTTGTCGGAGAGAACTGTAAGGAGTTCTTCGTCTCCAAAGCCCTACTCAGCGATCGGTCGGAAGTGTTTTATAAGATGTTTACCACTAATATGTCGGAGAAGACAACCAGTGATGTCTTCATCGATGACATCGACGCCAATGTATTCGAAGAGTTCTATCGATTTTTGTATTTCGGAGACTCAGAAAAATTACAAGAAATGCCCGAAGAATTGCTTTACATGTCCGACAAGTATATGGTCTCCGATCTGAAGATTATTTGCGCGAATCTATATTATCTGCGAATAAACCCGAAGAATGCGCTCAAAGTATTAGATATGATGCAGAGATACGGCAACGAAGAGTTGGTGGCGAAGAGCACTAAATATATTAAGGATACACTGAATCAATGTCTTGAGAAAGAGTGGCATAAAATAGTGGGCAATAACGACAAACTGATCGCTGTATTAGTGAATGATCTGAAAGCAGACAATGAGAAGAGCAGACAAACCCTGTCCTATACGTATAAACCCGGCATTTATTCATATGATTGACTGAATCACAATTAAACCTATTTTTATCTCAATTATTATAATTTACACAATAATCTTCATTATTATACAAAAGCACTTAACTCTCAATTGAATCTCACATTAACTGAACAAATAGTGAACACATTTTTATTGGTTATTAATTTGGTTTAATTGTTGTACAAATCTATTATAAAACATATAATGTTCTGTTATTCCACATAAACCACAAATTCTCTGCTATTTAATATAATTTTGTTATTTTTAATTATTTCAAAACTATTTAAAACTCATTTTAAACTCAATTTTGTTGTCATAATCACTATTTTAAAGTCTATTTTTCCTGCGATATACTCGATATACAAACATACAATTAATTCATCCATAAAAGTATTTATAATTATTTTTCATAAACTGTTTTACATTTTTAATTCATTTGCAAATAAAACAATTAACTATTAATGTATTTAACTATCATTAAAAACCATACATTACTTCAACTCAACAAACAGTTAACAATTGAAATAACTTTAAGCATAACTTATGGGAAACAAAGCCATAGACAACGTCAGCGCAAACGCAGACCCCAGACATCAAACACAGCAATAAATACATACATTTATAGCGCAAACACAACACAAACCACAAGTCATTCAAAGCGCACGTTATTTACGGCCAAAAACATAAACAAAAACAACATTTAATACCCAAACAAACAACACATGCAAACGATATGGCATTCGGGGAACTGTTGGCTTCACTCCAGACCAACCCGTACTTCGGCGCCGGTTTCGGTCTCGTGGGCGTCACCGCCGGTCTGGCCATCATTCGCAAGGGTCTCATGCTATCAGCGCATGGCCTCCAGCGGTACGCACTGACCACGTGTGAAGTGAACAGCAAAGACAAGTCCTATCAATGGCTGCTCGCGTGGATCAGTCGCCAGTCTTCGCGCGCACAACACGTGGCCGTCAGCACCGACTTCGTGGAGGACGAGGCCGGACGAGTCAGCTCGAGGTTCGGCTTCGTTCCGGCGCCGGGAATCCACTTCTTCCGCTTCGGCGGACGTATATTCAAATGCGAGCGAAGACGGGAACAGATGGACGCGTTGGCCGGCATGCCGTACGAGGTGTGCACTCTCACGACTCTCGGCCGCGACAAACAGATCTACGCCGACATCTTCGCCGACGCGCGCGATATAGCACTCGCCGACAGTCGCGACAAAACGGCCACTTATATAGCCT
>CAJPIZ010002650.1:0-13193 GCA_905368565.1 Medioppia subpectinata
AATCATTTATTCACTAAACAACCCTATTATGCAAACCCTCAGAACCAGCAACACGTGGACGCATATCTACCCCCCGGCGAGCGTTGGCACGAAGTGCGGCCCCAATTGAAACTCGCGCCACAAGTCGGACACATCAATATTCAAGACACTCAACCTAACGGTCCGCCACCCATTCATTTCAGGGGCGGAGCCATAATACCTATGGTTACAGACTCACAACTGACCAGTACTACCGGTCCGGCTATGAATCAAATAGACCTTATTGTGGTGCCAAATGCCAAATGGGAGGCCAGGGGTGAACTGTTTTGGGACGACAGGGAGGGCATCGATACCATAAATTCTGCCACCCATTCATTCTCACAATACGCCAATTGTACCATGGTACTTACTGTTAACAAGGCTGGATATTCCGGTGCCGCCCACCCCACTGTCCGCCAAGTGCTCGTCCAAAGTACTGGTATTAAAGAGCACGGTGTGGAGGCTAAGCTAGATGGTAAAACAGTACCAGCTAAACATGGTGAGAATGGTGACATAAAATATTACCTTAATTTGATCCTTGGTGATAAATTGGATCAGCGTTATGTAATCACGTGGACCGATACGACGACCAAACAGTGCGACATGAAATAAACAATAGTTTCAATTAAATGTTAATCTATTTTTAAAATGCATTAATTAAATAATATAAAAATATTTTTGCGATAAATAAATATAATTTTATTAACGATGATAAATATTTTTTAAATTTTTAATAAACTACTGGTACCTATTTATAAATAATAAATTGAAATAAAAATATTAGAAACTTCAATTGAATTTATTGATATAATTGAATTATATAATCACTGATCTTATTTTATAAAAGCGTGTTCAAATACCCACGATACTTATGTTTTAATGATAATTGTATAATTAAATTACATAAATCACGGATTTTCCATTAGTGCAAGTTGTATCTTGGACATCCGGGACGTGCCGATCAAGGGTGGTATTGTATTAATATTTTCTGTAAAATAAATAAATAAATAAAACTATCATGTGTAAAACAAAGCAATTAATTAAATAACTTACCAGGTTCAATGTTTGAGAAACACTTGCCCACCGACATCAACGTGTACGCCATTAACATGGATATCTCATAAGGGGGCCGAGGGGGGCCGAGGGGGCCGCCTCCCCTCCCAACCCCGCCGTCCACTACCACTAGATCTTAATTAATGTGTGAATTGTTTTTTGCAATTGATTTAGTTAATTTTTATACTTATTATAGTAATTTTTATATTAAAATTGTTCAGTAATATTGTATTATTGTTATTATATTAAAATAAACAAAATATATTTATATATATTCATTATTATATTGTATTAAATGGGTTTCAATAAGGGGCCCTAATTGTGTAATATAATACAAATGTTTATATAAATAAAAAAAATGATATTATATTTCTTATATACTTTACTATGTAATACTAAAAAAATTATCATTTGTTTAAGTGATTTGCATAGTATAAAATTCAATAAATACAAATTAAGGTGAGTTTTGAATTAAATTAATTTACATTTAAAATTAAATTAAAATATATAAATTAATAAATGTTATAATCAATTTTATATAATTAAAATTAGCTAATTAAGTTTAACAAATGTTGTTAATAATATTGTAATTTTTTATTATTAATTTATTAAAAATATAGATGAATATAATTTACAGCATTTTGGTTATTATGGTGATTAATGCTGTCAACAGTGCGGAACCGAGCATTGAATTAATTGATGTCGATGTTGTCGACTCTATTCCCGATTCTAACATCACCATCATAAATGATCTAAACAATCATCATGACATTACTGCACCATCATGCACCAAGTATCCATTTAGTACTTGGGCATTGACCATGTTTGGCATTTACGTCATAACTGTAATTGTTATTATAATTTATTTTCAAAATTGTTAATTTTTAACCACAATTAAGCTATAAATAATGTGGTTTATTTTACTTTATTTTACTTAATATTTTAATTGATTTGCAAAAATTATAAAAAAGTATTATAATCAGTATTTACTTAAAAATACTTATTCATTTAACAATAAGTTATAATGCAATAATATTTCTAGATTAGTTATATTAACAATGTAATTGCATTACAATAAATGTATTGTATTTTATTAAACAACCAAGTATATTGTTAAATAATTTAATTTATTATTAATGTACTAAAAACCGATCAATCGGTAATGACTTCACTAAACGGCAATCCATGACATACTTACCGTCGCTCTGATATGTGGCGCCAATTGCACGGTTTATGCGCGCAATCTTATACTGCGGTCCCACTAATAGCGAAGTGCAAATGTCTGCGATGGCCTGACAGCCACCACCGGTGCACAACTGTACGTCACCCACACTGACCATGTCCATTTGAAATTGCCAGTAACCCTGTTTAGTCCCGTTTACGTACGTAATGTTACCGGTATAGTGGTTAGGGTCAGTGCCGCCGAGTATAAGTTCTCCATCGGGCCTACCCTTCACGTCACGGCTCAAGTAGACGGAAAAGACCGGCGCCGACACCACTCATATTGTTGAACACAGGTGTCACTTCATATCTAGACAATCGGTATTTGCTCACGTTGTCAATTATTTTGCCTAGGTGATATGATTAATAAATTAGTAAACACTTAATTTATGGGCAAACATTAATTTTAATATTAATTACCTAATTGTTGAACACTACCCACGCATGTGGTCAGTAGTTTCTGCTCCAACCCTTTGATGGACTGACCGCTAGTCTTACTATCGGTACTACCGGTGCCTTCTGACACCTCTTTACTACCGGTGACCAAAGCAGTCTTACCTGCCGTATGAACCGCCGGCAGCGATAAGGCGCCGTTAGCGGTACGGCCGGTGACCAGATGTGCGAAGGGCTGCAAAACACCCCAATAGTCGCTATTAGCGGCGATACAGGCGTCGAGTAGAGCACCGGTAAGTATGCACTCATTGCCGGTGGCGGACAAACATTGAGATATTAACTCCTCAAACAGGGTCTCCATAGCGCCGGCCATATAAATAGCCGCCGCCTCGTCCACAAACTGACACACACGTACGTCGCACAGCCATCGGTGAAATTTACCCACAGAGAATTGTAGGCCTGCCCTGGTTGATTTGGATTGCCGGTATGTGTCGGACCCACCCGACACGGCAAATATGGCGGCCGCCCGGTGTCCCGATTTGACGCACGTGTCCGCCAGTTGGACACCACAGGGCACTTTAAAAAACAATGTATCACTCGGCAGAAACCGGCTGTTTGGAGATTACTCTAGATTTGAGAAATATTGTTTTAAACTGTACAGTAAATTAACTGTACATGTGTGAGTGAATGAAACTGTCATAAGTCACTGGCACACGTCTGCATCAACAATAACACTCATATTAGTGGATATTTGACTCGCATTTGTGTTGCCATCAAAAGACATAAATAAGACAAATAGTATTGAATTGATATAACTATTGACATAATTAGTGATCAATTATGCGTGACGATGTTGAAGACATCTTGGAAGTGATCAATGGGCGGCAAACTGATCTTGGTGTTTTGTATGCAAAAGTTGAACAGCATTTACAAAATGCCGGTCATCAAACCACTTCAGTGATGGAAGTGCGTGATAACCGGACATCAGATTATCAGTTGGTTAGACAACTAACTGTGTCCGAGCAATGGGATCGGCGCAATTTTACCGGGGTCACGAAGTTTACACCAATAGCTCTAAATAAACCAATCATTGGTGTTGTATGTATTCTTTATAATTTAAATTATATTTATTATTATTTTAAATAAAACTAATTAATTTTGTGATTAGTTTTGAGTTCATAACAACATTAATAAAATCATTGCTTTTATCGCCGGTCGTCTCTTTTGCGCGCATAATCTTAAGTATAGTTTGCGTAATATTTGCGATACATTCCTCATCAAACAACATTAATTTATTAACATTAAATAATAAATGTTATAAATATACACATGTATTTATATGTATTTAATTTTTTATACAGATTGTTCTCGATTTAAAGTCCGGCAAACACGCCAAAGACAGAAGTGTCACAATTGAATTTGAAGGAGAATATGTAGTTTCAATTAAATTTGAATCACACAATCAAGATATTCAATACGAAATTCTTATAATTGCTTAATTTTGTGTATATTTAATTGCCATTATTATTATTATTATGATTGTGTTTAATTTTTAATGTATTTTTCAGTATATTATAATAATAATATAATAAGTAGTAATTATTTAATTCCTATTAAACAATAATAACCAGATTCTGTATTACTATATTTTTGTTTAATTATTATATGTTCATTATTTTAAATATACTATAAACACTTACTAATTAATAATAAATAAATTACAATTGAACATGAAATAAACAGGTTTTAAATAATGTAATGTTATTTCACTTATAAACATTAGTTTTATTAAATTTTGAAAATATTTTTTGTCCAACAGCTATTAACATACAACATAGGTAATTGTAATAAGACAACTACAACTAGATAATTGTGTTATAAATTATAAATTATTAACTAATCAACAACAGACATTTATATAATATAATTTATTGCATTAACATTACACATGTAAACAAGCAATTAAATTGCAATTGAGTTAAATAAATATGCAGAATATTTTGTTACAAATGCAACCAAAAATGTCTACATTAAAAATTCACCTCGCAATACAATCAAGCCTTATGATCGGGGTGCTCATACTTGTCCATTTTATCATGAAAAGTTTTCTCCAACTGTTTAATATCGGTACAGCACTGGTCATTGGTAGTGGCCTTATCATTGCACTTGGTCTTCAAAGCCCGCACCGTCTCGTTATACTTCTTAAAGGGGGTGACCATTGCTTTGAGGTCGTCCTTATGTTTCTTATGCTCGTCGCCAACCGTGTCCTCCGAGTGCTGTACCATAAACACGAGGAATGTTATCATGTGGGTCAAGTACGCGGTCATTTTATCAAAATTCTCATTTTTGTTGGCTAGAGTGCAGGGAAATATGTGGTACTCCTCGGACGCGCCGGCGGTTGCGTCTGCTGTGGTGGCCGCCCCGTCGCCGGCGTCGTTGGCCTCGGCTGTGGGTATAGTTGTGTTTAATGAGCAGTGAGTTTAATATACAGTAAGTTTAATAAACAAATAATAAGTTGTGTTTAGTTGTGTTTGCAAAATATAGCTATAGCATTGTTTTCATGTTGGTGTGTTTGGGTGTTATTTCAGATAGGAGATGTTTATTTTCTAAATGATCTAGATAGTTTTCAAATAAGCTTACCGTTTATGATAAACGCCACGATTATTGCACACAATGTGTTAATTTTGTACATCATTTAATAAACTTTTTAGGAAATAGATTTGAAATTTATAAATGATTTAATTAATGAACATATTATTTGATATAAAGTATTGCGAATAGTAATGAGGCTTCGATTTACAAATATATTATTAATTTTAATTATGTAGTAAATTGTATAAACATTATTATTTTAATTAAAATTAATTTAATGATGTTAACAATAATGAATAGACACTTGTATAAATTTAACTAAAATAATTATCTAGATAATTACTGTATTGATGTAATAGTTCCTAATTACTAAAGATATTATTATAATAATTGACAAAAGTAACAATTATTAAAATAAAAGCTGGTAACTTGTGTTAATTAATTGAGATTGATAATATAATTCTATTATAACAATTTTATACTAACTTTTATTTTATTAGTATTTTGTTAGTTATTAAAAATGGTTTCTAAATCATTGGTTTGCTGTTTCTTACAGTGTTTCTTATCATATATTTTATTGGTAATTATATTTAATTAACTTGTAATTTATATTTTACTTGACATAACTTACCTAGCTTGTATTTAACACAATACTCATCATTTCGACCTCGACAAAGTTTAGGTACGGTGTGTTTGACGCGTACTCAACCGATGCCGACCCGAAATATTCAGCATTTTATATGGAAAACGGGACCGTATGTTAAACATTATTATCATGTTAAAAGTAGTAAATATAAAATTCTTTAAACTTATCTTATGGTAATTTGTTACAGATATATCATTATTACAAACAATAATATTTGGCCTAAATAAAATGTATAAATTATATCAAATATATAATAAAAAAGTGATTTATTTCGAAATGAATGCTTTAAGTGAAATTCTGTGTTATAATAATGTTATAATTTTTGTATTTGAATACAATTATGTAAAAATGTGAAATCCGGGCCTAATCTTCAAATTAATTGGCCATTTGTTCAACAGTAGCCCAGTTTGAAAGCCCTGTAATCCCTTCAATGTAATTGATTCAGAAAGTGGTCCACAAAACGGCATTGTGTTATACAATGTGCACAAAATAAGACAAGTTTGTGGTCGAGTTGACGCATTTTATTTTACATAGCATTATTAATCATCATAACAATGTGATATTAGAATACCGGAAATATGTTTAATATTAACAATAATAAAATATTTTTTAAATTTGCAATATATATATTTTTTAACAATAAAATTTGTATTTTAATATATAATACCGTATAATAATTAACCTTTATCATATTTATTCTTACTATATAATTATGTAAATTCAATGTGTCATTAAGTTTTTTGTGAGAATAAATGTAAAATTGCATTGAATATGCATAAGAATATGTTTCAAATTTTAGTATAAATACGATGAAGTTTCACCAATTTATATTTACATTGACATGATATTTTTCGTGTTTAAAAATTAATATTATAAATATATAAAGTATTTTAATAACCAATATGAATATACCATCATTTGCAGGAGTTACCCGTGATGACTGTCGAGCGTTTCGTGAAGGTGTAAGTAAATTTATTGATTTTATATTTATTAAATATATAATCGTAAAGTAAATTAATTACAATTTATTATAAACTCTACAACTACTGTACATTTATTTAAATATCAAATTATATACACATTTTATATCTATATTGTATTTAATATTTTTATCACAATAAGACATTTGAGGTTAAAACCAGTAGTTGTTTTATATGATGGTTGAATTCAAGACCAAATGCTATATTATTCTAATTATACTATATAACCATTCATTTGATTATTCCAATAAAATATAATTGTTATTTCAAAATATATCGTATGTTATAAACCTTTACAATTGATATATCGTAAAGCAAATCAAATGCCATACAATTTTTACTATTATTTCATACAGTAATTATATAAATGATTGAAACACAGAGGGTAATAACTCATAGGTAAAACCCAATGTATAACCATGGTATAAACATTGAATGTATTAAATCAATATTAAATTATTGACTATAAGTTTTAAATACTGTATGAGTTAACTGTATGAGTTATTACCCTCTGTATTTCAATCATTTATATCTAATTCTTATTATTAATTCTTTAGATGTTTTTAATTAACAAAAATAAAATATTAAATTAATAAAACTATTTAAATATTTGTTCAGGCTGAAAGACCCTTGCCCTCTACAGTTGGCCGTATTGAGTATATAGGAAATGATATACCTGTGGTTTTCACACAATCGGACATAAATAACTTAAAACAAACTGAAAAATATTATTACAATCAATTTAAATGCTGTTTGGCCGATAAAAGCTGTCATAAATCTTACAATATTGCATCACAATTTTTGTCGCACAATCTTCTTAAACATGGTAATGCTACATTATTTTGTTATTACTGTATAAATATATATCCACACAGATCACATGTTTATACACCCGATAAATTATATAAACACGTGATCAAAAAACATTTTATGTTAAAATTTCAATGTAATTTGTGTGCAAAACGCGGGATTACTAAATCACATATAATTTACCATATGAAACATAAACATATTCGATTACACAATTCCCGTAGATTTGGCCGCAAAAACAAAATATATATAAACATGTTAAAAGTTATTTTTTGTCAAAATAACTTTGATAAATATTATACTTTTATATATACAGATTATTATTATTTAAAAAAATATCATTCTAAAAACCGTAAATCATTTAATTTACGAAAATGCTTGTGGTGTGCTTATACTAATTATTTAAAAAAATTAACAATACATATGAGTGAAATCCACCCGAACCGACCTTTAATCTATTATAAATAATATTATAATATATTTTTCTTTTAAAATTATATATTTCCATATTAATCAATATACATGTTAATTATTTTACCATTTATATATTTATCACATTTTATTTAATATATTATAATTTGTATATAGTTTTGTATAAATATAATTAACAAAAAAAATTTGTAAAATTTTATAAAATCAATAAAAATAAAAAAAGGTGGTGGAAAAATTGTTGATTATTATGTTATTTCGGACACTAATGACATTTCGACTTGTGGCGCGAGTTTCAATTGGGGCCGCACTTCGTGCCAACGCTCGCCGGGGGGTAGATATGCGTCCACGTGTTGCTGGTTCTGAGGGTTTGCATAATAGGGTTGTTTAGTGAATAAATGATTTATTCTGTGAGAATAGGAGAAAAACTGTACCTCAAACAGGAAGGGGGATATGAGTATATCCCGGCCCCACATAAACTGGGTGTCAATGATATGTGTATTCACATCTTGAGGTCACTCGTGAAACAAGGGTCGGGCGACGGTATCGCCATAAAGATAGCTTCGGTAGAATAGTGTATACAAATAGTGCAACAGTTGGTACCGGAGCTGCAGTGAAGTGCGGGCCGCTTCAGTCACTTCCGGGTGTCCTTTGCTTACCCATACGGCCGGGTCCTGATCTTTATAACCTCTATCGTTATGATTGCGTGAAAACGGGTAGAAAGCGTCCAATTGTGACCACCGGCGGCATAATTGGGGATTAGTCTCCCCTATAAAGCCGCAGATGTCAGCGCCAACCTGTGCCAAGAAAGTGTGTACGATATTACCGTCATTGTATACTTTGTCAATGAGGTACTTACAAAACTGACGCCAAACATGTTGAACTCAAGCATACCGACCACTGAGTGGTGCATCATTTTCCATTCGGCTCTATTATCTCCCAACCAATGGGCGCCGTATCGGCCCGATGTGGGGTATGTGCTCCGGGACACCACAAAACCACGTTTACCAGTGGTTGCGTGTAATGCCCTGTGGGGTAAATAAATAATACAATACACTATGATTATATTTAGGTGGTTTTTAGTCATAGGAACTATTAATTGTGGTCAAATAGTAAACATCAAAAATAAATCAAAGTTAGGGTCACATACTTTTGTGTACTAATAGTCTCAGTTAAGCAATATAATGAATGCACGTCATAATGAGAGGACTGTTCATTATCTCCCTGAGTACTGGCCATGCATATGGTTTTCTCTGACAGTTGTCTGCCCCAAATGGCCGCTTAAATATATAACAATTGATATGATTGTTAATTCAATCATGATAATTTAATACATTATTTAGTACAATATAATTATTACATACATGATCTAATCAACGGGTAATCGTACTTATTATTCGGACATTTTGATTCAAAACTCGAGGGATCATTCATATCCTACGGACGTAAAACATTTATTACCATCATGAAAAGAAGTAATGATGAGTGATTAATACATACAATCCATAGTGCTTCAAAGGGTAAAACACCATGTAGAGTTTTCACTTGGTTTGCCCACCAGTCAGTAGTTTTATTCTTGAAAAAGTCGGGGAAGGCGGCTGGTCCTGAGGGCCACACTTTGCCGTAAATGGTGTCCTTATCGGTGGGCACTCCGGACGGGTTTTGCCGGTCCTTCACCGCCACATCTTTTGACCATTTGATAAACACATCCTGTTTATAGCCCTCGTTAAATGTTGTGTAGTTTGGGTTATTAGCTTCAATAGCCGGGTCCAGGATCAGTGTCCAATGAACATGGTTGTTGGCAATACTTGTTTTGAATAGCTCCGGGAGTCCGGCAAACTTATTCTTATCGTACGTAAAGTCCTCGTACTTATCCATATAGTCGATATCGATATACATTACATCCTATTGTTTAATAATTAAAACATTTAATTCATGTTAATTATGGTAACTCTCATAAGTATAGAATCTATACTATAGACACTATAAGTTTATATTGTACTTTAATATTAGATATTAATACTAACCAAGGGTATTTTTTCTTTGACATTCCTGTCGAGCACTTCGCGTACATTCTCTGTACCTTTGAACCCGTATCGGCACAGTTGATACCCCAGACCCCAGAAGGGAGGCATTGTTGACCGACCGATCATCGATGTGTACAACTGTATCACGTGCTCGGGGTTTTCACCTACGAACACGAAAAAGTCCAAAACACCCCCGGTGCTTTTCAATGACAGGGCTGGCTCTGGTAGAAGTGTGTAATCTATCAAAATAAAAATGTAATATTAGTAATTAAACTTAATTTACAACATGGTATAAAATAAGATTAATACTAACCCATAGCGTTACTATTGAGAAACAGTATTCCGTGCGCTTTGCCATCCGATTCCAGTACAGTATAGAACGGGTGAACACCGTATAGATTTTTCATATGCTATTGGCATAATGTTTGACAATTTTGACCAAGAACATAAGGTACAAATTAGCTTCTTAATTTTTTTTAACAATTATTAATAGCATGAAAGTTATCAAATCAATATGAGTGGTAACATACCTCTCCGAGAGGGTTATCGCGGGTAAACATTGGCTAAGTCTTGTAACTCATGTCGTGTCGCAAACTTTGGTGCACATTCTCGCCGAAGCCGTAGACGTTATTTGTGGCCAAATTAGTGGCCAATTGTAGGAATTGATCGGCAAATACTAGACCACCGATAGATGTGTCAAAACTGTTAGAGTGAGGGAAAGGGAGAGAGGATTACAGTATATAACTTATTTAGTTTTAACTGTAGTTTTAATGACAAATATAACTTACATTTTAGTTTTGGTGTCTTTACGAGTGATAGTGAACTGAAAGTCGTTGAGATCAGTGCCGACGTCGACGGCATACCTGCGCTTTTGCTCGTCTCTCTCAGTCCTGTCCATCAGATTAAACACCTGTTGAACGGGAACTTCGTATCGCTTGACCGCCGGATCTCTTTTTGTGAACCGAAGTATATTTTCTGTCATATATTTGACCGAAAACTTGAGGCTTTCTATCGATGGCATGGATTTGAGGGTACGTTTGGCCGTATCTTTGAGTTGGAGATCGGCCTCCAGTCCGGTGTCGGTCTTCTTGACACCTGCGGGTACTTTATAGCCGACTTGTTTTGAGTCCAAATAACATATGGGCACTCCTGGGGTTGTGTTTTGAGTCCCATATACACCCCCTGTCCTTACATTGTTGTTCACATTTTGTGTGTTTACATTTTGCTAATTTATTAGCCCATGGTGAAATGCAAACATATAAACAAATAGTAATTTATAAATGAGCTAGTTGTAATTTGTTGTGACAATAGTGAAACACGTGACTCAAAACACTAGCTATTTATAACAAAGGCCAACTGTTATTAACGGGACTTTTAATTACTTACTATTATTAATAGACATTTAATTGCGGATTAAAAATCTACAGTAAATAAAACGCAAAATGTAATAATAATAACACTATTTATGCACATGTATACCAGATATACGCATAGATAGCGTGTATATACAGTATATACATGTATGTCTATGAATTGCAACGTTTCGCATACATCTGTGTATAGACTGTATATAACGTACGCTATAATAGCGTATGACTTGTATAGCAAGTACAGTCCACTCCGCGTATAGCGTACGCTATGACTAATGACTAATTAATTTGCATTTTAATTAACCATAAATAATAATTAAAATCTGTATATAATTTACAATAAATACATTGATCATATAAATCACACATGATTAATCAAATAAACTCTACGTTAATAGTGTACTGTACTTGTGGTGCACGTGGAGTGCCAGCCAATGTTTTCAACCCTTATTGAACCCGTTGCATTTTGACAGCTCATAACTTGACCTAGTTAATTACATATAAATAGCCGTGATTTAGGGATTTGGTGGCTAGATGGCACCTGAGTCACCTGAATCACCTCTATGGTTGGGTGAGTGAACAATCATTTATTACCTTAATATCTTATTGTTATAATTTAGTATATTTAATTATAATTAATTATTTATTTAATTTATGTAATTTACCTTGACCTATTTAGTGCGCATGCGCTTTATAAATAGGTTAAATTTATATAAATCTATGTTTATATCTATACTATGCATAGTTTTGGGGTGCGAAATGCACTGTAATCTATGGGTAGACCCGTTATCTTACTATTAAACATAGACATCCAAATGACAGACAGCTGGGTCTACCCATATAAAACGCTATTTGCATACACTCTATGTATGTATGCATACATTCATCATGCTAACTTTGGATAACAAGTGTTTATCAAACCAGTCAGTATATATTTACCGACGGGTGAATTGGTGATTTTACCGCTGGCCACTTTTCTAGAATGGCGGCCAAACGTACGCTATGAGAAATGTTGTGCTTGTAGATAATGTATAACATTACTCCATACATTACTATGGTAATAAAAAGTGGGTCAAACACCCGAAACCTGTTTTCGGGGCCTCCGCGGCTCTGACCAAAGTTGGTCAGCACGGGAAATGACGGCGTCTGGGCTATACTACTGACTACTCATGATATTTAAATTTAATATTATATTTATACAATTAGAATTTTGTGCAATTAGTTGTCCGGGTAGTGAAAATATATGGCAGATTTTGTAATGTAATTCATGCACGACTTGTATAACTACTAAATTATAATTAAAAACTTACCCGGATAAAATTATTGTAGGTCGCGGAAGTTTTCCTAAAAATCATTTTCATCTTACCATGCTCTACTTGATTGATTAATGCTTCTAATGTATCCACTCTTAACTCATGGGGTTTAGCAATAAGCGAGTAAACACAGCCACCATAGCTGGCTGTTAAAATGAGACAGGTCAGGAACCATAAGCAAATCATCATCATGGTCAATTTTGTATTAAATCTCTTGACATTTGTTGGTTGGTGACATAATATTGTAATTATTGTCCAAAATGGTGATGGTAAACCAAACGGAGTTTTAAGTAATGTGGCAAAAAATGACCAGTATATTAATATACAAAATAGCAAAGCAA
>CAJPIZ010002651.1:0-13192 GCA_905368565.1 Medioppia subpectinata
AGAGAGAGAGAGAGAGAGAGAGAGAGAGAGCTTGGGATGAGATGATGGGTTGGATGTGATGTTGAGTAGTGTCGGCGCAGTCGCAGTGATAGTCCAGTTGTGTCTCACAATAGCAATGGACTGATAGAGAAAACCGTTTGTTTGAGTCAAAGAATGCATTCATAAAAACATTACATTCACTTCAGTTGACTCCACATTGAAATCAATTGTCTATTCGTTTCATTCAATCACTAAATCATTGGCCGATATCTCAAGACATACACCAAATGGTTGTCCCAAACATCATATGATCACTGCTTTCGCGTTGCAAACAAACCATCGATTGTAGTGTTGTTTCAAGCGATACACCAAACGGTGACCACATCTTCGGGCAGTGTCTGTGTCTCGTGTGTTGTCTGCGCTGACCATCGGTGGTAAGCCATAGGCCATGGATGTGACCACTTGTATAGAGCTGGCCATAGAGGGCGAGCGGCTGTCAAAGTTGGGTGACTTCAACGGTTCGGTGGCCTTCTTCGAGGCCGCCGTCAAGTGCGGGACCAATGATCTGAAGACACTGTCGGCCATCTATTCCCAGTTGGGAAACGCGTACTTCTATTTAGCCAATTATCATAAGGCCATGGATTACCACAAACTCGACCTCACAGTTGCCAAGTATTGACACTATTGTCTCAATCGCTTTGCCATTAGATCCCAATACCATTTCCATCCCTTTTTGATTGATTGTTTAATTTGTAATCACATTGTAATGAATGTCCCGCTTATGTGTCCATCAGATCCATTAACGACCGCATCGGCGAAGCGAAGGCCTCCGGAAACTTAGGAAACACATTGAAAATGATGGGACGCTTCGACGACGCCATCATTTTCTGCAAAAGACATCTCGAGATCAGCCGTGAATTGTCTGATAAAGTAATTGACACCACATTTGCCATTAAATGTTTCTTTATATGTGTACCAAAACTTACCGATTCTTTGTCTGTTTGTTGTGTGTGTGGGCACAGGTAGGCGAGGGTCGAGCGCTGTATAACTTGGGTAACGTGTATCACACGAAAGGCAAGAATATGGCCAGAGCTGGGAATGAAGACCCGGGAGAGTTTCCCGACGAAGTGAAGCACTGCTTAGAACAGGCGGTCGACTATTATAAGTATGAATTGAATTACATTTAAAATCCATCAATAAATTTACACTTGATTTGTATATCGCAGACAAAATCTGGATCTAATGACACAAATGGGCGATAAGTCAGCGCAGGGCCGGGCGTGCGGTAATCTCGGTAACACTCACTACTTGTTGGGAAACTTTACGCAAGCGGTCGCCTATCACGAAGAGGTATACCAATTGATAATAACCACAAAATTAATTGTTTGTATTGACACATACTTTACGTGAAACAGAGACTGAAAATTGCCAAAGAGTTTGGGGACAAAGCGGCCGAACGGAGAGCGCAATGCAATTTGGGAAACGCTCACATATTTTTGGGTCAGTTTGAGATAGCCGTCGATAACTATAAGTGAGTAGTGAGTTGCGCCCCAAAACACGCAACTTATACTGGATTTGATCGCTTATTGTTGACCAACACTTATGATCACCACTTGATAGACAAACGTTAGACTTGGCGGAGCAGCTAAAGGACCGGGTGGTTGAAGCGCAGGCCTGTTATAGTTTGGGCAACACATACACTCTTCTGCGCGACTATCCGTCGGCCATTGAGTACCACATAAGGCACCTGAAGATTGCTCAGGAGTTACGGGACCGGATAGGGGAGGGCCGCGCCTATTGGAGTTTAGGCAACGCCATGACAGCGGTGGGCGACCATCAGGAGGCCCTCAGTTATGCACAAAAGCATTTGGAGATTAGCCGAGAGATCGGCGACATTACGGGTCAAACGACCGCTCAAATGAGTATTTCTGACTTAAGAAAGCTCTTGGAAAAGGATATTAACAAAAGTCCCACTGAGGGCTCCGACAGCTACGGACGCCCCAAACGACTGTCGATGGATCGGATGGAAGTGATGTCAATGACGCCACAGCAGCGCAAACACTCGCTCAACACTGTGGACGAGATGGTGGCCACGGGTAGCGGCGGTGATAATAGTGGCGGCGAGTCGACCGTCGAGCCAATGGTCTCGTCGTCGAGCACTGACTTTATCAGCAAAAGTCACGAAGACTTCTTGGATTTGGTGTCTAAGTTTCAGAGCAAACGTATGGACGACCAGAGGTGTCCACTCAATGGCGCCGAGAATAAGGAGAACCGTAAACCGCATCCCATATGCGGCCAACCCGTGGCCAACAGTCAGTTGAACCGGCAGTTCGCCAATACTATCCCCATTCGCGAGGCCAACAACCCGTTGCCTAACCCTAACCCTAACGTCGGACGCACTGGTAATGCAAATCCCAATAATAACCGCAATAATAGCAACGCGTCGTCGCATCCGATGAACAACAATCACATCGGAAGTGTTGGCCAATCATCGCAGGACTCGCAGTCGTCGTCGAGTGGCGACCATTTCCACGACCTGATCGATATGATCGCCGGTATGCAAGAGCGCCGAATGGACGACCAGAGGGCAGCGCTGCCGCCCGTCCGCCGCAACAGTGCCACCAATGGACCCGAAAGTCTTCCACAACAACGAAACCACAATTACGTTCAGAGCGCCCGACAGGCGAACAATGACGAGGACGACGTTCACGAGTTGCCGCCCCGACTGCGGGCCAACAATCCGCAGAACCCGCGCCGCACCGGACCTAACAGACAGTACTCGTTGGGCGCTAACGTTCTGCCCGACGACGACTTCTTCGAGATGTTGATGCGCTCGCAGGCCAGTCGTCTCGAAGACCAGCGGACACTAATGCCCAGCACTTCCACCGACGACGGCACCGACGGTGAAGCCCTCACGAGACCATCGACTCTCGAGCGGCCACAAAGTGTTGTCTCCACTCAAAGCAATTCTCCGCAACAGGTATTGTGTGATATAAGAGATGTTTTGGGTGTGATATTAACCTATGGTTTGTTTGTGTGACTAGAGTGTGGCGCCAACGGTTCCCGATGAGGACTTCTTTAGTCTAATCCTGCGTTTCCAAGCGGGACGTATCGAAGACCAGCGCTCGTCACTGCCGGACAAACAGTGTCTGTCCGATGACGAGCCCATGAAATACTCGTCGACCAGTAGTCGCAAGTCGTCGACCACATCAACCAAATCCAGTTCTAACGCCCCGTCGGCGCGAAAGTCGTCCAAAACTCAAGTGTAGAAAAAGTGGCGACAAAAAAATACAAATGTTGTTTGAAATCAAAGGTTTGAATATAAAAAATATACCCAAAAAATAGTGTTTATAAATATGTGAAAAATATAAGACAAGTCTTTCCACACAAACAAAAACCTACAAAAAAATGAATTGTGAAAAATAATTATCATTTGATAAGTTTAACGATAAGTTTATCATAATATTGTCTCACAAACTAACAAAAACAGAGCCTCGGATTCTGTGCTACGGATCAGTATTACTGTTAAATTAATTATGTATTAAACAATTAGTGATTGTATTCTTATTTTTACCCACTTTTGCTGTCAAAACAGTGATTATCTCCAAAGTCTATGACTCTATCCATTAATTGCTTCACTCTATATATCTATACCCCAGACATCTGTTTTGTCCATTTCTTTGGATCTATTGATTGACTATTTAGTTAATTACATAAAACAAAAGGCAACTAGTTTTCAATTTGATTGGTATGTTTTTTTAGTGAACAGTTACGGTAAAGTAGTGCCAAATATATACAGTATTTGGGATTTGAGTTTATGTGCATTTTTAGCTCAAAATACATATTAAATCGTGAAAAATGTTTTTAAGATTCAGAAATATATTTATTTTGCTTTTTTTATTTTGACACTCATTTCGCCGATCATTCGCATTGTATTTAATGCTATTATTATATATATTTTATATATAAAAGTATTAATATTTTAATTAATTCTAACAATAAGTTTTTTGCTTTTTAACAAAACTTGTGTTTTTGTTAAAAATGGCGTTAAAATAGTAATTAATTTTCAATCAATCTTTCGATGTCCTGTCCTATAAGACTAACAGACAATACCTTTCATTAGGAAAATACTATTGAGAAAAACCACTACAAATGAAACTCGTTTTTCATGTGTTTTTGTCAGCAAACGAAAAATCTTGACAGAAATTTAGCGAAATATTACTTATACTGTATATCAGAGTCTATTAATTGAAACACAAAATTTAAATCGAAAATAACATTTTTATGACAAAACAAAAACCAAAAAAATACATCATTAAAAACCTTTGATTTGAAAAACTAACACAAAAATTATATATAAAAATACATTTCCATACATTTTATATACATATTATAGTTATTATTATTATATTTAATGTATTTATAATTTAGATTTTTATTTTGCATTTAAGTATATATTTTTAGAGCACTTTTTTGAGTCTCTCATTTCATAAACAGCAAAAACACTGTTGTCTTTGCTTTTCATTCATTTGAGTCACAAAAATATTTTATATTTTTTACTTAAAAAATTACTTATTTTCTTCTTTTGTGGTTTCAAATCAACGATTCATACATTCAATGAATTACACAAAAAACACATGAAATTAATGTATAATATAAGCAAAAACAGGAGGAAAAGCATAATATAAAACGACACATAAAACTAATATTAATTCATGAATCGTATGGTTTGTTATAATAAGTTTGATTAACTTTTTTTTTGCTGTTCTTTTAATTTAAAATTATATGTTTTTTGTGTGACTTTTATTTATGATTATATATTGGCTGTAAAAACAGTACCGTTTTTATTATACAATTGAATGCAATCATGACTTTATTGGTCATTGACTTTAAAGTCAATTACCATTAATTTGGGGGGAAAACCAAAATCATGTCTTTATATATAAAATAATTTACTTTTGATTTCAAATTGAAGTCAAATAACGAGTTATTCGTTCGTTAATACAGTATTTGGTGTTAAATATAAGATCGAAATAAAAAACAAACAAAATTACATTATATAAAAAAGAGAAAAAATAATTTATTTATTCAGTTATTTATCTCATTGTAAAAGGTATTCATTATTATTACTATTATTAATAATAAAATGTATAATTTAAAAGAAAAACAAGCATTTGTTTAATTAGTTTCCTATTGAGAGACAATTCTTTGTTTTCATTATAAAAATACTGCATTTGAAGTGCGGCTCAAATGGCGGTCTAATAGCCCTCATCGGACCACGTGATGGACTCGTAGTCTTTGTAGTGCTCTTTGAGTATCTTAGAGGCGATTGAATGGTCAGCTTTACCGAAGCCCTGGCTGTAGCCGAAGATGAGAATTGTCTTCTCCTCCACATTGTGTACAATCCTTCCGCCGCCGACACAATCGTACGTCAGTTTGAGTCGATTCAACTGCGGCTCCACTTCGTCCACGATATCACCTAATGATCGGGTAATCATATGTTAGACTCAATCCGTATTCAACGCAATGTATTCATCAAATTGAAAGTCAATTGAGTGAAGATTCCCGGATGTGCTCTCATATTGGCCCACAATTACAACTACACTATCAATGGATATAATACTCTTATCGTACGATTAAATGTGTATATAGTGTACAAATAATTAAAATAAATAATTAATTTGCAATACAGTAGTTCACAATCGAGAGCTACACTATTGAGTACTTCATGGCAAACAAATATTGATTAAAAGCCAATAAAAGCAATCTTAATAAACAACACATTTCTAAGACAACTATTGGTATTACAAACAAAAAACTCAATTCAAAAGCAATTTGAGGCCAAATCTAAACCAATAATTGGTTGAAATGAATTGCATTTTAACAATACATTCAATTAAATGGCAATTTGTTGGGTAAATATCGACCAGAAAAAATTATACACAAAAAGCAAATAAAAATAATGTTTTGTGATCTGAAACACAACTTTTGCCACAAAAGACTCGTCACTAGAGATATATAGACAACGGGTTATACAAGTGTTGAGACAATCTATGGACGGATCAAATTAATTAACTCATCAACTCATGGACTAAGGGGTCAATTGATGCGGCGATGGATTGGACGGACAGCGCATACCATGGAAGTGACATCTGATATATCCTCTCACGATATGTTTGGTGACCCGTGTCTTGGGATCCGTTACGGCGATCAACACGTACTTAAAGCGGCCGACATCGATGTCCACATCACTCACGTCATCCATTACTTCTTCAGCGGCGATCAAAGCGGTGACACAATTGATGGCAAACTTATTGACCACTTATTATATACGCGAATGCAATGACAGACTAATGAAACGCCGATTTGTTTATTAATAATTGAATTATTAATTAATATTTCAATTAATAACTGGTTTTAGAAAATCAAATGAAAAACAATAATAATTATTGTTTTAAATGTTTATAGCATTGAATGGCGAGTGAAATATACACTTCAGGTGTCGCCACACGTCTGGCATTGCATTCAACCATACATTTGGGTACAGAATCCGGAATATTCTCGTAATAATTGTGTTTGATTTCAATCACACATACATTCACTTATATAATAATCATATTATTTATTTCAATCATGAACAAAATGAACAATATAGATTTGCAAACTTTTTAATAATAGTTCTAGATTCTAATGAGACAAATCTAGATGAGACCTATCAGTTTTAAATAATAAATAAAATCCATTTAATGGTTGGCTTGTTATCAATGATAGCCCCCTCCGTGCCCTCCGTGACCGTCGCCGCCATACCCTCCGTGCCCTCCATAGCCACCGTAACCGCCATATCCGCCGTCACCGCCATAACCACCGTAGCCACCGGTCCCACCATAACCTCCGTGACCCCCATAACCGCCGTAACCACCGTCGCCTCCATAACCACCTTTGCCGCCGTAGCCCCCGCTTCCGCCGTGACCTCCGACACCGCCATACCCTCCCGATCCGCCGTAAACATTGATTTTGTGTTTATGAGTGCCGGTGTGAACGGGAACATACACTGGCACTTTGTTCAACATAAGTTAAACACAATTGTTAGTACAGTAATTGAAATATACAATATAACATTTATACCATGTTTGGTAGACTTATGAGTGTAATGATTACCACCGCCTCCGCCGATAGGGATTGGTATAGGAATGGGAACTATTAGACAAACAAATATTGAATATTACTGTTGTATAGTTTTCATGTTGATAAGTTTGCAAAGTGATCATGATGCGGACCTATTTGGGCATCGTTGCCACCATGATAATGATGGCCACCGCCGCCACCTCCACCCCCACCGATGATTATAATAGAGCCCCCGCCGTGTCTTCGGCAATAAATCACATCCAAACACAACACACAACTCAATGAGACAAACAGAATACGATTGAAATGATATATAAAATGCATTTTAATGTAAGACATATCAACGGATGGACCCAATGGTTAAGCAATGGTTAAGCACTAAGTTTGATAACACATTTGTTAATCAACGAAATGGCATTTTATAATATCATTTTATATGCCTTTCGCTTGCGTTACGATTCACTTGTTTATTGTCACAAAAGAAGTCACAAGAAGTTTGCGTTAAATCAAAAGATTTATTACTTTAAATGAAAGTAAAAAACAACTAATTTTCACTAATAATAGTCTTTTTTTTAGTGATATTTATTTAACTGAAACGCGTTTATTATGACTTCACTTTCGGTTTGCATTTTTGTGACAAATGAATGATTAATTCGCGAAATTTATTTTGCAATTAATCCGAGAGAAAGACATTACGAACTGACTCTCACGGCTAGCGATGCATAAGAAATGACATTTTTTGCTAATAATCTTTAAAAATCCGGTGAAATCACAGGATTTTGATTAAAACATTTTGACAAACATTTTTTATGATTCTGTAAATACTTTATAATGTAATTACCGCTCACTAATTATTAATGTAATTTGCGAAATTTATTGATTATGTATAAATAAAAAAAATACATACCGGTATAATGAAAGCAAAAACATGCTAATTATATGATTAATAAATTATATACGTAAAAATATTATAGTGTATAAATAATATGAACTCTATGTATAAAATGCAAAACATAGACAAATTTACATTTGAGAGGTATGTTTATTGCAATTAATAGCCGTGTCCACCACCACCTCCTCCATGGCCACTTCCCCCGTGTCCGCCATGTCCTCCATAGCCTCCATGACCCCCTTTAGCGCCGTGACCGCCATAACCCCCGGGACCACCTTTACCGCCGTAACCTCCGTGTCCACCACCGCCGCCATAACCACCTTTGCCCGCGTGACCACCCTTTCCGCCGTACCCACCGGTGCCGCCATAACCACCTTTACCCCCGTGTCCTCCCTTTCCGCCGTAGACATTGATTGTGTGTTTATGAGTGCCGGTGTGGACGGGAACGTACACTGGCACTGGAGGCACATTCATTGTCATCGTTCAGTTGTCATCATTTATTAAATTCAAAAATTATGAATAAGTACATGAATGTAAAATAAGTACACAATTCTTACCTTTTTTGGTCTTTTTGATGTAAATATGTTTATCAGGTTTGCGGATAGGAATGGGAATAGGAATGGGAACTATTGGACAAAACAATCAACAAATATAATTTAACTCATCATTTGTTAAGCATTTATAAACCTAGTTTAACTCCACCGCCGCCGTGACCGCCGCCTCCATAGCCACCACCACCTCTATGGCCACCGCCGCCACCCCCTCCACCCCCACCGCCTCCACCGAGTATTATGATAGTACCGCCGCCGCCATGTCTTTGGCACTGTATATCATTTAAACACACGATCAAACTTAACGATAACACAACTGTTTTACAAAATAAGTTATTAAACTTGAAATCCATAGCAAACATAGTTTTCAGTGTCGGACTGACCCAGACTTCAGACTATAAAACACTATAATTCAGCAAAAATTAAACCATTTTATACTCTCGTTATGTGTGTCTATAAAACGATTAATTAATTGTAATCATATGTTGTTTTGTGCACTCAATTAAAGGTCATATATTGTAGAAGTAGTAATTGGCAATAATTTAGATTTATTTATTGAATGAATAGTGAAAATAGTGTTTATTTGGCTATAATTTTCATTACCGTTTGTCCTTTTGATTTCATTATCTTTGGGTTACCTTTCGTGACAAATAACTGTTTTATTTGCAAACATAATATGTTTATAAGTTATTATAAAACAAATTATTGATTGACTTTTACAATAAGCCATGCATAAGAAATGACACTTTTCTCCCCTTTATTTCTTATATTTAAATCCAATTTAATCACATGTTTATTGATTAAATTAATCTGATGTCAATATGTTGTTTGAAATATTTGAATAATATTATGCTATAAATTAAAGCCTATAATAATTATTTATATAATATATAAATACTTATTATGTACCAATATATTATGTACAATTATATTATGTACCAATAACATATAAATTTAATTAATAAATATAACATAATAACATAATATTATTATTAAATGCAAATCTTTTATAAATCTTCTTATTTCTTAATATAAGTTTTATGAATATTTATTATTTAATAACAATTTATATTAATTGAAGTTTAATAAGTAGTAGATTATTTTTATTGGTATTAATTTGTTTCTTAATTAAATTATTTTGTGTGAATAGTATTTTATTTATTTTCTCAGATTTTTCCAACAAGAATTGTAAAAAATATTTTCTTTTTTAAAAATAATTTTAATTAAAATGTGTGATTATTGTCATTCAATAATTTATTTTATGGTTACTCATCCTTTTACTCTATATTTATAATTGAATTTGCTTTAATTTAATTAAATATAACGTAATTTACAAGAAAAAACTAGTTTGTCATAGAAATTGAATTATAAAATAAAATACCAAAAGTACATTTATTGATCATGGTATATGATTCACTAAAACAATTTATTAACATGATAAAAATAGATATTACATATAGACAAATAGCAATAAATTTTCCTAGAAACCAGACTAAACACATTATGGTAATCCTATTATACTGTACAAAAAATTCCAGGTATTATTTATTAATATTTACAGTATATTTAAATTTATATTGAATCAAACATGCTTAAAATAAATAATGATGTTTATTTATATTTATTAATTATTGATTATTTAATGGACTGTTCATCGATTATACAATACATAAATAGTAAACCATAAAACAATATAGGTTTAAATCATTTCAACAAAATTTTATTAAGTCTTGACTTATTTAAAAATAAATGTTATTTGTATTTTAAAAATAATAAATTAAATTTCAATTTTTAAAAAGTGAACCAAACATTTGGTTCACTTATACAGTATTTATTTCAATAGCTTTACAGTAATTATTTATTACATTGTATTAAATAGTATTAAATTTAAAATGTGATATATTAAAATAATTTATGATTAAATCATTATTAATATGAAAATTATAGTATATTTTAATTAATTATATCATAATTATATAATGACTTATATTTGTGTTAAATATTATACAAATTTATATATTTTATGACATTTAAAGTCAATGTTTACTTTAACGACGATAACTATCGTGACCACCACTGCTTCCCCCATAACCTCCGTGTCCTTCTCCCCCATAGCCTCCGTGTCCGCCGTACCCACCGGTGCCGCCGTAACCGCCATCTCCACCATAACCCCCATAACCACCGGTACCGCCATAACCCCCGTACCCACCAGTGCCACCATAACCGCCATCTCCTCCGTAACCACCATAACCTCCAGTCCCTCCATAGCCTCCTTTTCCACCATAGCCTCCCTCTCCACCACTACCGCCGTATACATTGATTTTATGCTTATGTGTGGCGTGTTTTACCGGTATATATATCGGCACTTCATCCCCATTAGTATTATATTAGTGTTAATGCAATTATTTTGTAAAATAAATAAATAAAATATTTACCGGATTTAGTGGAGTGATGGTAATAATGACCGCCACCTCCGCCTCCAACAGGTATCGGAATAGGTATGGGAACTGAGGCCACAACAAAATCATAGTTATATTATTACTATCAAGTATGATAAAAGTAAATATAATTATTGATATGAACTCAAAAACATAGAAATTGTGAATATTATTAGAAAACACATTAAGTGTTGTATAATAAGGAAATTGTGGTTTTGATAATTTTATTGTTTCTTAACAGTATATCTAATAATCCAAACACAAACACAACACTACATTTATCTAAGACTTAAATTTAACATGCTAATTTAGTTTATTCAAATTTCCAACAATTGTTTATCAAAAAGAAATTAAATTTCAAACAAACTGTAAGCTAACAGAAGTAATATAAATCACAATTACTGTATATATTGTTTTATATTTTATATTTAACATATGAAAGCAATCATCGGTTGGTAAAAAAATTGTTAAAGATTAATAAATTAGTATAAATGCTGAATAGTAATTAATCCACAACTATATACACAATCCGTAATTAAATTAACTAGCATGTGTATTCTATTCCTAGTAAATTAATAATATGATTAATATTTACCAATTTGCGATCCACCACCACCATGGTGATAGTGACCACCACCACCACCGCCACCCCCTCCGCCGTTAATTATAATGATGTCTTTCTGTTGTTGATGTCTTTGACACTCAATTGCAGTAAAAAATATCAGATTAATGAGCGATAGGATGAAGACATGGTTGAGATTAGTATGAAAATGCATTTTCTATGAGCACTCGTATGGTTTAATCAACTTTTCAATCAAAATGAACGGTTGGTACAGCACTGGACAGGTCTTCTCACTTACTATCCATACAAAACAAATATAGTAACAAACAGTGGTTTCGTGAATAACAGTGTCTTTATATTGTCTCCGGTTTTGTAACGTTTCACTGATTTTCGGGAAAAGATTTTCTTCGATAAAATAGTAATTCATTGGATTTTTAAAAATATAATTCACACAAAAACTTTTAGACTACTATTATTGCCTATAAATAAGATTTAATTATTATTATACATATAATATTATTGTATAAATATTTATAAATAGTTTAGTTTTAATACAACTCTTTTATCCCAATTGAAAATAAGACCATTTTAATGATTGTTTATTTTTTGTTTATTTTATTTTCATTCATTAATTAATTGGGATAAAAATGAATTTATTTTTAAATTTTAATTTAGTTTCAATTTTATTATTTGGCAAATTATTGTGTAATTATGGGTAAAACCAGTACTCGATACTCAAATACTGCACTAACTATTAATAATTTATCTGAATTTACATATAATTTGTTACATAAAAGTTATTGTTAAAAGTTTGATCAAATCGATACCTAAAATACAGGTATAGTTATTGTATAATTTAATATTTTAATTAAAATTATAATTTTTAGTCACATATAATTTGAATTATTGTTAAAAATATAAATAAATTTATTTTATACCACTGTATGAAAGTAATCGTTATTATTAATATTTGGGCAAAATATATGAGAATACTTAAAACTCTATGTGATTAGTATTGTAATATTTTAAATAGTTTTTACATAATTTTTATTTAATTTACATTAATTTTGGTGATTGACGTCACAAATGTATAAATTATATTAAATCCTAAAAACAGATTAATTATAATATATTTATCGCAAAATTATAATTAATTTAATTGTAAATTAAAAATAAAGGGGGAAATTAGGAAATTATTTCTTTAAAACATACAATTACGTGATTTATAAATTGAGCAATTATTTGTTTTTCTTATGAATTTTTATAGTTTTGCTATTATTTCTAAGAAATGTGCACTATTTTTGTGATTGTAATTTTATTTCCCATTCAATATTAATATAATAGCAGCGGTTTTGCTGTATATTAAAAATGGTAATTTTATAACTTATAAAAATAGTTGATTATCTAGAATTTTAGCTATAATTGAAGAAACTTTTTAAAAATTTTATCTTGTAGTAAGTCATCATAAAATACTAATTACAAAACAATAAAATTAATTTATGATAATTAATTAAAAACTAATAAAATAAAATTAATATCTAAAATACATTTTGCATTGTATTTGTAATTTTAAATGAATTGTTTTGAAGACTAGAGCATAGAATAGGCGTCAAAAGGATGTTAAGCAAAGCCATCGGTTTTTACT
>CAJPIZ010002652.1:0-11374 GCA_905368565.1 Medioppia subpectinata
CCACTATCTATCAGACGGTTCAACAAATTTAGGCTAGATTTGAATGAAAGAGAAAAGTAAAAAAAATGCTTCAAAATTTTAATTACATATTAATGCGTGAAAGGCTTAGACTTTGGCTGTTATACAATACACATATGCAGGTATAGGACAGGTATATGTAGAGTGGTCTGTGAAATATACTGCATATGTATTTTTATTGCAAAAAACAGCATAAATAATATGTTTAGGACTTCCTTCGCAAACAATTTCACGACACTCTTGAATATATACAAAAGTAAACGCAAATTATTTTGTTGTTGTGTTTTTTAATGTCAAGTAATTATCAATTGGTTTTCCACCCATTTATAGCATAGGTTTCGCGGCTCTCAATCAAAAACACGGGTGTCTTATACCTAAACAACAATTGATTGAGAAATAAACGAAACATATTTTTGTTTATTAATACATATTTGTCTCACAAATTGTATGAAAAAAATTTATTGAAAAGTTTTTCTCTGCCATAAAGTTATTGTCAATACAGTATTTCATTCATTTGTGAGTCCAATAAACCAAACGCTATAAAAAAAATTATATAATTAAGTGACAAAATTAATAATTAAAACGAGTAAATAATTTATAAAATTAATTTCGCATTAATAATAAAATTCAAACAATTTAAACGAGTGGTAAGTTTATGTCTCTCACTCTCTGGCATAGCATAGAATCGGAAGTATTGAAGGATTCGTGTTTCCAATAGACTGTTGTGTTGTGTGGTTTCGCACAGACTGTTAGGAAATACAGTTTTATTTTATTGAAACCAAAAACCCATACAAATAAAACACACAATACTTTTTTCAGACACACATTCACTGTTTGCCTGTTTTTTTTCGGTGACATAAATACCTGTTGACTGTCGACAGGAGAGAGAGAGAAACAGCCGCTAAAACAACACAACAATATATTGTTGTAATAATAATAATACTATAATAAGTAATACAAGTATTGTCTTCACTAATAAAAAAGGTAAGTCATGTATACATTTGATATACTGATAGTCCGTATGAATGAATAGCGAATTGAATTGAATTTTTATTTTGAAAATCATTTTAAACGTGTATTGAAAAGAGTTTTTTCTCATTAACGATAATAACCGTAATATTTAATAATAATAATAATATGATTAATAAATGTAATAATAAATTGAATAGTTTTTTAGTGAAGAGAAAAAATAATAATAATATTCTAAACTAACGACTAATTGTATGTAAAAATGTTTTGATCAAAACTTTGCCAAACAATTCATTTCGCACACAAAATGTGTGTCTCTTTTACGATAGCAAACAAAATACAGTTTTATTCACAAAAAAAAGTTTTGAAAAATTTCATTATAATTGTCATTAAAAACATTTATGTTGAGTAAAAAGCAATTGTATGTCTGTTTGTCTCTTAACAGGTGTTACACATATCGGTATTGGAGAGGAGTCGGTGTCGGAGAGACGGTGTGTGTGAAAGAGAGTGTGAGTGCGGTTGCGGAGTGTGTGGTGGCGGTCAGTGGCGACACCCCCTGTAGTCGTCGCCCCCCGAAAAACAATGTCATCGCCTTATAAAGTGAGCGGTGAGTCGATGCGATCGAGCGGTGGTCTCCGCTATTATCTGCAACAGTATTGGCAGGACTTTGGCGACCAGCGGACCAACGGTTTGCCGCTCATACGTGAGGGCCCGTGGGCTATGATCTTCGTGATGAGCCTATACCTGCTGTTTGTGCGCAAAGTGGGGCCCCGTATGATGAAACACAGGGACCCGTATCAGCTGCGGCTGCCGATGTTGGCCTACAACACGGCAATGGTGGCCATCAACTATTACTTCTTCTTCCAATCGCTGCTGTGGCTGGACTACGGCCGAGGATTGGCCAACTTTAAGTGGCCCGACGGTCACGACCGCTCGGAGCGTACGATGGGCTACATCTGGTCGTTCTACCTCTACTGGTTGACCAAATTTCTGGACCTATTGGACACCGTGTTCTTCGTGTTGCGCAAGAAGTACACGCAGATAACGCCGTTGCATCTGTACCACCACACGGTGGTGCCCATTCTGGGCTGGATGTATCTGTGGCACCGGTGGGGCTCGCCCGCGATCACCCTGTTCGCTTTGCTCAATTCGGCCGTACATGTGGTGATGTACTCGTATTACGCGTTGGCGGCGTTCGGGCCCCGCATCCAGAAGTACTTGTGGTGGAAGCGATACATCACTCAAATCCAATTGATTCAGTTCGCGCTCCTCTGTCTCTACGGCTTCGTTATATACTCCTATCAACAGAATTACCCGCCCTTTGCCTTCTGGTTGGCCGCCAGTAAGTGATCATCACGTTTTTGTTATCATCATTATTTGTTTATAAATCACGTAATTATCGCACAATTCAATAATTATAATGATAATTGTTTTTGAAAAGTTTTTAGTTTTTTAATTAAGTTTTTAACACATGTTTAATGTTGTGTTATTACAACTGTTTGATACTAACAGCTATTGTTTGATTATTTACTGATAATTTAATGATTAATTTATGTGATTATTGAATTGTGTTTAATGTGTTTATAAATAGCCATTATTTGAAACAATGAATTGTTAAATTTAATTAATTAATTTCATGCCTACCCCTACCCCTCCCATTCCCCCTCCAATTATAGCCCAACCGCCGCTATTTCTAGTAATGTTCGCACAATTCTATCTCAATTGCTATACGAGAGTGAAAAAAGTGGACTGAAATCAACTCAAACCCCAGTTTTGGTGTTTTAATTTCTGTTGTTTTAATATAACAATTAGTTTTTAATTGAATTTTTTAAATGAGATTTTATTGTGATTTTATAAAATCCTTTTTATTTTGTAAATTACTTTGTTTTCTCTCTTTCTTCGACTGATATACCGATATCTCCATTAACTCTATTGTCAAATGTATTATACGAGTCATTAATTTGTAAAAATATTTGTAAATTCGTTAATAAATGTTAATTTTGTAATTGAAACATGTTTTTGAATTTTTACTTATTTAATGATAAGATTTTGTATTTGAAATAATTGTCTGTATTTTTGATGTTTTCCAACGAGTTTTCTCTCTATTAACTATTGATTTAACATAAGATTGTGTTTAAATCAATATCTATTGATTACATTGTATTTTTCTAGTCATGCTTATCACGTACTGACACTAACTGTCTATCATTTATCTAACTTTTAATAAATTTTAGAAAATTTTACATAATTTTTTGACATTAATTGTAATTGAATTTGTTTTGGTCACACATTCACTGTAACTAACATATGATGGTTATAATTAATTTAAATTTAGAACAATGTATTAATATGTTTTATTGTCAAAATAATAAAAAACTAAATATACTTTAAGTTATGTAAATGTAATAAATAATTGTTATGAATGTAATTAAACCCAAATTATGTCTAAACATAGGATCAGAAATACCCAAAACGTCTTTCCCGTTGAAAAATGGATATTTATTCACATTTTTCGCGACAATACTAAACAAATATCATATAAACTTTTTTGAGAAAATACAATAAAACTATAAATTAATCTTAAATTAAATTTTTTTTCATTTATTGCTCGCTTTAAACAAACAACTGATTTATTCGCAGCGACAGAAATATATGACAAAAATAATTTCCAACACATTATGTAAACCAAGAGAAAAAAGTGTAAAATTACTGTTAAAAAAATGTTTGCATTGAAAGGTCACCAGAGATCAAATGAGAAGAAAAACAATGTTAATAAAAAAATATATGAATTAAATGTCATTCATATAATACAGTAAATATTGTGACTTAAGCAGCATTTGCAAAATTGCAAAACAAACATAGCTTTTAATGGCAAATATTAATACCATATTTTACTTTTTAAAGATAACAAATAGTGATTTAAATAGTGAGATAAGGTTTACTTTTCATTAACTACTTTACTATACATTTTTTTGCATACAATTTCTATACGGAAATAATTAGCATGCAGAGTGGATGTATCAGGCACAAAATACGCACTGGGTCACCAGCATTGGGATCAATGAAGTTTAATACAGATTATAATGAATTGATTAATAATCAGGCTGAAAAAGTTTTTGAGACTTGAATGCATACATCAAAAAATGAAAAGTACATAAATGTTAAATGTTTTATAATCTTAATGTTGAGATTGACTGCAAAAAAGGCAATAAAATGGGAGAGAAATTTGCTTTTCTTTTGAAATGACTTTCTGTTAAAAGTGAGCGAAAAATTTCCAAAAACTTTCATTCATTTCATGAAAAACACAGAAACAGGAGTTTTCTCTGTATTTCTAAACCAATGTGTTTTTCATTAGTGTTTAGTTTAGTATAAGTTATACCCATTTCAATAGTATAACCCATTTATTGAAACATTTTCTGAATATAAGTGTATTATTTCACTCAAATCCGTATACATTGTATTCAAACAACATGTGAATTGTTTTGTACGACAAATTGTTAGCTATTTTTAATTATCAATTGAATTCCTTAAACGCAATTGTGTTTCATTAATAACAATAATAAAATTTATAATAATAATAATTGCATTACAAGTGTTTATAAATAAGTGTATAATGAGATAATAAAAGCCTTTTTATTTGTAATGAAATTTAAATAAAAGTCAATTAAAAGTCATATAACAGGACTGTATTGCTATTCACAGTCCGTAAAGCACCGGTCGGTCCGGTCTATCCGTCTATCCTATTGTCGATTAAGCCTAACCTTAAGATTGCCTTAAATATTGTCTCGTTTTTCTCGTTAATACCGTATATCAAGTGAAGCATTGGTTTTGCTGTAATGAAAACTATTACATACACAACAAAATTATACAAAATTATCATTTTTATTTTCGTCGCCGTTTTCCACAACCTATTAATGTTTTAATTCACGTATATTTTTAAGTCAATTATCGACTTCCTTGTCATTGAAATTGTTTGCCACAGAAAAAAAGGAGAAAATTATTATCAAAAAGTATTAAATATCTAATAATTTTCTATTTGAATAAAAAAGTTTTGCTATTTTTTTGTGTGTTGTGTTAACACAAACAAAAAATCTCTTCGACTTTATGGCCATTTATTTATCTATTATATCGATTCCCTTAACATTCATACCATTGTTATTTGATTTATCATTTTGTGCGGCGTTTATATGGCATTGAATTTACATCCCTTTAACTTTTACGTCTTGGTAGACATACAAACACCTAATATATGGTGTGTTTTGAATACAATTATCGGTTTTAGTTAATTTTTGAAGTATTTTTAGTGAAATAGTTTTTCCAAAAAGTATTTCATCCGATATTTAAACTGAGACTTAAAATATTATTTTTTAATTGAATAATAATTGGATTTTTTTCAGTGAAATTGTTTTTAAAATTTGTGAACTTGTGTTCATTTAATTCATACTGTGATTATTTAGTGATATAACAAGTAATAGAAATCTCAGCAAATTTTTTTGTTATTTTGGATTGTGTTTAAAATTAATTTGTTTAATCATTTTATTATAAAATCTATGTTAAACTTGAACTGAATATTTTGTGCGCAAATCAATTTAATCTTCATTTAATACATCACTTCATTGCCTAAACATTAAATACATTACAATTGAATTAAATTATATTTTTGCTCAAATTTTAATGATTTGTAATGTATTAGAAATAACTTCAACATATTTAAGTGAGTATTTATTATATTTTATATATTTATTTATTGTTTTTATTTTCATATTTTAATTATAATTTACGTGATTATAAGTAAATAATTTTTATAAGTAAATAATTTATTATAAAAATCATTGTAAACGTGCGGAATATTAAATTTACAAGTTTTATGTAATACATAACTTATGAAACGTAACAATCAGTGTCTGAATTTGTGAAACTTATTTAACATTAAATGCAAAAGTTTTTGTATTACAAAACATTTTGCTAAACATTGAAAATCTATAGAAAGAGTAAAATCCTAATCGATTTGTAAAATTATTTTGTAATTCAAATGTATTTAGAGATGTGGTTATGATTTGTTTTAAATGATTACATAAATAGTTTTATGAATTTTCAAGTAACTATAAAATTAGAAATGAAAATATTTCATCAAAATATCGATTATTTTTCACACAGAAAACATTTTTTATTTAAATATTATTTAATATATAAGTTACACAATTTTTTGTAAAAAAGTTTTAAAATATTTATATTTTACAATAATTTACAAAACCAATTGTAAATTGATAATGTCTATTTACAATGCGATCATTTTATTAAATAAATTACATTTATAAATTATAATACAGTAACAAACTTAACATTACTTTAATATTTATAATAATCATAATACTAAATTGTTCATAAAATCAAATGATAGTTTAAACGAAAAAATTTCAATATAAAAACAAAATATTGAAAACATTAAAACCGATGTAAACACACAAACGGTATGTTTCATAACCAAAACCTATTGTTACGACAACTTCAGGCAAAATTGTAATGTTTTCTAAAAATACCAATAATTGAATACCAATTGTAATAGTTTTTTATGCATTCAATGAATTGGTTTAAAAAGCCATAAAAAGTTAGTGACAGTAAAGGAGGTGTTGATTGAGTGCATCAAAAACAACTGTAAAGCCATTGATTATGTGTTCAAAACCTAAAACATAAACAATTATTTGAAGTTTTAATCATAAATTAATTGTTTCGCAAAACTTTTTTTGTTGTTTCACTCATTGAAACACATTTGAGTCCAATATTCACACGACTAATGTATTTAACACCGAAAACATTACAAATTAGATAACAATAAGTAATTAAAAGTTTGATTCATTGATATTTGATAATAAATGACTAATTACTCTTGGTTGTTTTGTATTTACAGATTTAGTGCTGATTTGGTGGTAAAACGGATATCATGTGTGCGCTGAAGACAAATATGAGTGGAAGTGCTGCGGATGTGAGGAGTGGTGACGGCTATCACTACTATATGTATCAGTTTTGGGACGATATGTGTGACCCGCGGACTAACTCATTGCCGCTCATGTCTGGCGGGCCGTGGAATCTGATGGCCATTCTGTTGACATACTTCGTGATCGTCACTAAATTGGGTCCCAATTGGATGAAACACCGGAACCCCTTTGAACTGAGAGGACTGATGTTGTTATACAACGTTGTGATGGTTGCCATCAACTTATTCTTCCTCTACGAGTCGGTCCAGTGGTTGGACTTCGGCTCACGTCTGGCGGACTTCAAGTTTCCCGACAATCGGGACAGAAGTGCGGCCACAATGAGAATCGTACGGATGTTTCACTACTATCTCATCACTAAATTTGTCGACTTTATCGACACGTTGTTCTTCGTGGCCCGAAAGAAGACCAATCAGATCACTGTCCTTCACATCTACCATCACGTGTCGGTTCCCATCATCGGTTGGATCAGCGCATGGGTTAGTGTTGACCACTGTTTGACTCATTACTAAACGCATAACTAATACCGCTTTTGTAATTGTTTGCGACGATTAGGTCTCGCCAGTGATGCCAGTGTTAGGCCTGTTTGCGCTGTTGAACTGTTTCTGTCACGTCTTGATGTACTCCTATTACGCTCTGTCGGCGTTCGGGCCGTCAGTGCAGCCGTACCTCTGGTGGAAGCGTTACATCACTCAAACCCAGTTGTGTCAGTTCGCCATCATTGGCCTCTACGGCCTACTCCTCAACGTCTATCACACCGACTATCCGCTAGTCTATCGAGTAATGCCTGTCTCTCAGGGGCCCATATTCTTCCTCATGTTCGCCAACTTCTACATCAAGTCTTATCGAAGACAACGACTACTAAACAAAACCAAATCAAAGGCCAATTGACGGCCATTTGCGTCCATGTCTTCGGATTAAGTGATCCAGTGATCAGTAAATCCAGCGAACGCTTTGTCGCCAGTTTTAGCCCAATCTTAATGTGTAATCGAAACTAATTATAACAAATAACAAGTGATTTTTAAAACAAGTTTTGCAATGTTTTTTAATCTAATGTATTATTTTTAAGTCAGTTTTATTAATTATTACAATCTTATTATCATTTTTATTAATCATTCGTTATTATTATTATTGAGTTTTATATATTTTTAAATGCAATAATAACTCACTGTTTGTTCAATTAATACAATGAAAAATCATTTTACATTAGTTTTATAATTAATTAAATGTTTTTTAAACGACATATAAATATAAAGTTTTTTAAAAGTATGATTAAAATGAAATGTAAATCTAAATAAGTATTTCAAAGCATTTATTTAATGACAACCAATCGATCAAATCATATGAGACTTCATATTGAAGAGAGAAAAACACTATTAAAACCATTGATTACACAAAAATAGATAAATTCAAGACATTATTATCGCTAATCATATGAATGACAGATAGAGTTCGAGATTTGTCTCAAATGTATTTTCTATTTAATTAATTCATACATTAATTATATAATTATAATAATAATAATTTGTGAATAAGTGTCTCAAATGTAATCGACGTCTAAATTAAACCTCAAATTGTAATCAAATAAAGAGACAAAAAAAAAGCATTACAAAAAACGATAAAATGAGAGCAAAAAATAGTTAATTTTTTCGTGGATTAAGTGTTTATATGTTTGAAATCAAATGACAAAAAAATAAAAACTAAAACGTGGTGTAAATTCATTGACACAATTATAAAGCACACGACAATAACATGTGATGGGGGAGAGACAGAGGGCCAGAGCGCTTGTGCCCACCCCTGCCGTACGCGTAGAGCTATTTCTTGCGGGAGAGTTCTGTGCGCCGATTGGGTCGTATGGATCGGCTGGACCTCACTTTAGTGGGCCCTTCGGAGCCCTCTCTGGCCTCGTGTTTCTTATGGATGAAAGCACAGCGCGAGCCGAACGAACAGTAGCCGGAGCTGTGATACGAGGCGCACAGTTTGGTCTTATAGTTGGGAATGCGTTTGAGTTCGTACTTTCCGTGCGCGAAGAGACACCGCTCGCCGTAATCGCAGTACCCGTACTCGTAGTACTGGCGGCACAGCTCCGTCTTGTAGAGCGACGGGTGATAGGATGAGGCCGACTGTTGTTGTTGTTGCTGCTGTTGCTGTTGTTTGCTGACACTGTCGCCGCCACCGCCGCCCCCACTGCCCGCCCGACCCCCGCGACCCGTCGACGAGCGCGACATCGATGAGGACATAGAGCCCGACTCCATATGCATGCGGTTGTGGTGTTGCTGTTGTTCCCGCGTTTGGGCCGCGATGTTGGGCACGTGTTCCAGCACTGAGCCGGTGGTGAACGCCGAGCGCTCCCAACCAATCATCGAGTCGTGTTTCGGCGCTTTCTTATTGAACCTCTGCTCGAAGTCCATCCGGAGCTCATCGATCGACTTCCCGGTGAGCCCTCTGTCGTGAACCCAAACACTGGTCACTATCTTCTCCTCCAGTGAGTAGTCGTCGCCGCGAATGTCGTTCATCTGAATGTCTCTCACGTCCCGCACATCGCGTACGTCACGCATGTCTCGCATATCTCTCACGTCCCGCACGTCTCGGATATCCCTAACGTCTCTCATGTGATCCCTCATGTGATCAGTCATTATATGCGATACAAACGGGTATTCAATCAAATCGACGGACAATGTCTTCCGATTGTTATCTTCGGTGTTATTCTTGTTATTATAGTTGTTATGAACTCTTCAGTCGATGTCTTCGAGCGGTGATCAACGGATCAGTTGTTCTTGTCTTCAGTTATTAAATCTTCGGTCAATAAGTGATTATTAAATACTTATTATTTATTAAATTGACTTCAAGTCAAGCCAATAGTCTTGGGATCCGTTGTGAGTGACTTCTTGGGCAGTGATTTATTAAACTTAATGTCAATTGTTTTTCTACTTTTAAATACTATAATAAATACAAAATTAAAGACAAATATTAAACCCATTATTATTAGAAATCAATTAATTTCTCATTTCTTTGTAATAATTATAATATTATTATTAAAATCATAATTAATATTAAAATAATAATCAATTAATAATAGTTATTAAATAATAATAATTAATAAACTCCTTATTTGGTGTAATAATTATAATTAATAGTAATAATTAAAACTCCTTATTATTATTACACCTCCTTTTCAAACGACAATTTAAATTGCTTTCAATTAATATTCAATTAAATCATATTATAATCAATTAATAATAGTTATAATTTAGTTATTCATTATAACCGATAAAACATATAACCAATCAATTCAAGTAAATATTAATTAATATCAAGATTTAATAATAATTATAAATTCAATAATAATAGTAATGGATATTCAAAAACAACACAAATAATACCAATTAATTCAATATTCAATATTAATTACTAAATAATTAATTACTATTTGTTATTACATTTGTATTGCAGTTATAGTCAACTCCCAAAACAGTGAACACAAAACACTACAAAACACATACACTTATCCGACAATACAGTCAACACTCGCTATAATCAACACGTAATCAATACAGTTGTCAATACACTAATTGCCAAATTGATTGTAACGTTAATTCAATGGGTGTTTAACTAAATAATGAGTTTCATGTATGAGTGGTGCGACTAAAACAGTAAACAATACAATCAAATAGCGAGGCATTGATTGACTCCTTTGTGTCACACAAACCACTGCTCGCGGCATACGTTCAGCGCTGAAGACGCCCACAACGGGGCGCCACTTATGCCACACAACACTCCACCCATACATCGCTGTACTGTTCAATGCATTTACTCGTACTCTCATGTGTGGCGCCATCTCTACACTCCGTTTGTCACTTGTATTATAGCCTTTCAGTAATACCGGTGCCGCACATCCGCCCTCTCACTCACTCCCGCATATACTCTCTCATACACTCTCTCACACACAGCACAACTCACTCTCTCCCTCTCTCTCCTCATCCCATGTTGTAGTGTCTATTCAGACCTCACTTTGAGTTTGTCTCTGATGTGTCAAATGTAATGCCGTGAAGTAAAATGACTGTTATTAAGGGGCAATTAAATAGTTAGCGTACAATTATGGATTCATTGGTTACATAGAAATTGTTTTAGCGTTTAGTGAATAGTAAAAAAAAGTTAATAAAAGTTTGAAAACTTTTTTTCGGTACTTTATTTCTATAAATAAATTGTTTCAAAACTGTTGCCACAATTGCGGTGCAAATCATTCATTATTTGGGATGTGATTCAATGTTTGATCACTGTTTCATCTGATTGTAAGTGTTGGCAGTAATCGGGCCGTACTTTTCGCTCACAAACAACACCTCTCCTGAGTATTGTTTGTCACCAGTGGCTGATCTGTCGATACCATTCATCAC
>CAJPIZ010002653.1:0-13190 GCA_905368565.1 Medioppia subpectinata
TATTACTGCATTCGAGTACATTAGGAGTCCTTCATTTATCACTATTCATACGCCGGGATCTCATTTGGTATTGCACTACACCTGACGACGCCTTCTTCAACAATCGGCCGTCGGCTGCGAATTTGGTTAAGACTAAGGGAGCGCTCGGCATCTCATTCGCACTCTTTGGCACTACATTTCTCTTCATTAACAGCCACTTAACGGCTCATCAAAACAAAGTAAAGGAAAGAATAGAAGAATATATAAAAATAAGCGAAGCGTTGAATTTGCCAAAGAATTTACGTCCACTGAATCCACGATATATGAGTCGAGACGTGACCGCGAGGTTTGACTGTGTCTTCTGGTTTGGAGACCTTAACTTTCGTTTAGAAATCTCTGGACAAGAAATGACAAACATTATCAATAGACCCACAAATGTATTGAATGTCTCGTTGGATAAGTTTAAAGAGACGGATCAGTTGACAAATGTGATGAGCAGAGGACTAGCATTCAAGGGGTTCTATGAGTCTTCTTCGCCCAGATTTCCTCCGACTTATAAATTTAAATACGGATCCAATGATTACGATCTCGTCAGCCAAAGAGTGCCCTCTTTTACCGACAGAATCTTATACCGATCTAAACAGGTCTCTCATATAAGTCCTTTACTGTATGATTGGGTGCCGCAAATGGATTCATCAGATCATAAGCCAGTATTTGCTTTATTTGATGTCCAACTGAAGCCCGGGAGGGATGACATCAATCGTCTAAATGCGGGCTCTTTTAACAGAACTGTTTATATCGAAGCACTCAAGAGAAGAGTCCACGAAATCGACCCCAACTACAGGAACGACAGTCTGGTCTGTAATTTAATGTAATCGTTGACACATACGGGTAATTGTTTATATGTTTTCATATAGAAATAGCATATCATTTATTTATTACTTTTAATTATCTATTGATATATTTATTTATAAAACCAAATAGTCATATAATTTTCTTTAATTCATTCTCCATTAAACATAACAGAGAATTTACATTATATTTTTAAATTATTATAACAAAACTTATTTATTCAGTATTTTTATATGTAATATAATAAAAATAATTTATTTTGGAATTAATTTTATAACATAAAAATTGTAATAAAAATGACGAAATTATAATTTATAATTCTGCTAAACATTAAGAGTAAGTATGAATGTATAACAATGTATAACTTATAATATTTGTACAAAACTTATTCTGTATTATTATTTGTTGTAAGAACTTATTTTTATGAAGAAACTATAAATATAACACTTTATTGTTTGATAATACTGTATATTGTAATTAGTAGTCAATTTTTAACATTTCAATATGGTTGAAAATATAGAATACGGTTTAATAGGATATATAATATTTATCATATCGTTAGTACCATTTAATTATCAATTGTTATACTATTTTATTGTACACTTAATTATGTATTTGTAAAACAATTAATTATTTAATAAACAATGAAATGTCAAAACAATGATTCGTTAAGATTTCAACGAATTATATTTGTTACTACAGTATAATGAAAATTAAGGAAATGAAGTGACCTTGGTAGTTACATAAATCAGTCAATTAGTGCTTTTATTGTTAAACTCGCAACAAATACTAACTAAATGGTTGAAGGCCTCATCAATTCCGGTGCCTTCCTTAGCACTGGTCTCAAAATATCGCATTTTATGCTTTTTGGCCAATTGTTGAAATTAGTGCTTTTATTGTTAAACTCGCAACAAATACTAACTAAATGGTTGAAGGCCTCATCAATTCCGGTGCCTTCCTTAGCACTGGTCTCAAAATATCGCATTTTATGCTTTTTGGCCAATTGTTGTGTGTCTTCACTCCGCACGACAACCCTTTCCTCCAAATCTATTTTGTTTCCTAATATAATTCCGTTCACTCTTTCCTTCGACATGTCTTTCACCAAATCTGATAACCGGTTATGAAGTGAAGTGAGTGTCTCTTCATTCGTCACATCGAAAACGGCGATAATTAGCGCACTATTGTTGGCGCAAATGGTTTCAAGTATTTGTCGATAGAAATCTTTTCCCGAACAGTCGTATAGATATAACTCCACCGTTTGATCACTGCTTTGAGTGAATTTCTTCGATGAAATCTCAATACCTGTTGTCATTGAGTACTTGTTGGGCAACTGATTGGACGAATTTGTCAGCGCTTTCACTATCGCTGTCTTTCCAACCGTCGAATCGCCGACTATTAGACATTTATTCCGATATATATTAACCATTTTGTTATTTCAATTGTCATTAAACGAGCTTAAAGTTATTGTTTTGTATTGTTTTGTGAACCAAATCCCATAGCAACTCAATATTCACATTAAATAATGCATAAATATTACATTCAAAGAATAAACATTAAATTTTATTGTAAAATTCGTATGAAATATAATGGCTGGACATTAAATTCAAAATTTAATGCTTTAAATAACATTAAGAATAGTTTATTTCTTCACAAGTATTCAATAAATTTCAAGCATATTCTCCACGAAATACAAATACATTTTTGTCGGTTTCGTGTAATTTGATTGAGTCTAACGTTACGTTTGGCGGAAGCCTTTCGGCGATTACTTTCCAGATATAAACCGATATATTCTCAGCGGTGCTGACGATATCGTTGTCGCGAAAGTACGGCACGTCTTCGTCGATGTTCTTGTGGTCCAAACTCTTCATCACTGTTTGGGCAATGATTTCATTGAGAACAGCGATATCCAGAACCATACCAGTGATCGCATCGACAGTCCCTTTCAGAGTGATCTCTGCCGTATAGTTGTGTCCGTGAACTGCATTGCATTTGCCATAAGTTTGACTATTTGTTTGCACATCAAGTGCTCTACTATTGAGCCGATGAGCCGAACAGAACTTCTCTATTCGTGTCAAATAAACCAATGGTTTCAACGATTGTCTATCAGTTGACGACATGTTCACTGTTGAGCCCTTCAAACACTCTGTGAGCCAATGTATGGCAAAAACATGTGTTTATATAACAATTGAAAAATACGCATAACTTTACAATTTGTTTGATTAGCGAAACATGTGTTGAGTTTCGCATTTAAAGGCACATTAAATGACTGATAAATTGAGGGCAAAATAAGTGCGGAAACGGGTCTCCAAACTGTGCTGAAAGTCCCCCCGAATGACACTTCAGCGCAAAACAAGCCCTCAATAGTGAGTGACGTAAGCATTGGCTGTGAATGACGTCTAAAAGTGAAGACATATTATTGAATGAATGCTTCACTCATTCAATCACTCAATCATTTAATGAACACATATTTCCCGTTAATTGTTATTTAATTTAATTATATTTTATTAATTTGGTTACCGATTGGAAGCGATGGCGAGTCCGCGAACCCGAAGAATACTCCAAGAGCTGAGACCGAAGGACGAGAACAATGTAAGACAATATGGGATATGTTTTGGTGACACGTCTTTACCACTAATTGATTGTACGGTTTGTTTAGTACTGTTTTGAGTGCAAAGCCTGTAATCCTCAATGGGTTAGCGTTTCGTACGGCATATGGATATGTCTGGACTGCTCGGGAAAACATCGCGGACTCGGTGTCCATCTCAGGTCTGACCACAACACAGCTGTTCCGCACAATTGGCGTCATATTTGCAATGATATGTTGTATTGTCTTCTTCTCAATGATAGCTTCGTTCGGTCCGTAACTATGGATAAGTGGAAAGACATTGAACTCCAGAAGATGAAAGCGGGCGGCAATCGCAGGGCTAAAGACTTCTTGGAATCGCAGTCCGATTGGGATCTATCGCTGCCATTGAGTGAGCGCTATAATACTCGTGCGGCCGCTCTATATAGAGACAAAGTATGGATCATGTCTTGGAAATGATTTACTAGTTTTGTTATCCATTATCTAATTGTTAGATATCAACGGAAGCGACGGGAAAGAAGTGGTCGGTCGACAGTTCTTCGGCTAAAGACTACACTTCGCGCATAATCCCGAAGCACTCCTCTAATAGTAACTCGAATTCAACGACCGTTTCGTCGAAATCAAAGAGTACTGATTGGGATGAAAATGAGTGGACGTCTAATAGTTATCAGAGGTTTTGTTAATTAATTATGAGTTCATTTCAGAGTTCGATAACTATTTGTTTTATTTGAAATTCAGTTCTGATTTACAAGAAATCAATCGTCAAAAGGAGGACTTCTTTTCTCGAAGACAACAGGAGAATATGTCGAGACCTGAGTATGCAATCCATTTGTGATAACAATTGCTTTCATATATTATAATAATTGATTTAATGCTCAGGGGTTTGGCTCCGAGTCAGGGCGGACGCTATGCCGGGTTTGGCAATACACCGAATCCTCCCCGAAGTCAATCAGATTACGGACTTCCCAATGCTTTCTCTTCGCTTTCAACTGTAATTACGGTCTTATAATGAATATATTAAAAATGAAGTGTATTATCCATTGTTAGGGATGGTCTGCAATTGCTTCAAACGCCACTAAATTGGCCTCAAAGGCATCCGAAAGTGTAAGTCTATTACATCGACAACTCTTTGTTAACAATTATAGATTTTGTTATTACTTTTATTTATTTATTATTTATTTTCTTTGGTTTTTATATTTTATTTTGTTTGACGTTTTGCACGATTAATGTAATGAACAAAAGGCCATAAAGTTTGGGTCAATTGCTTCAGAAAAAGCCACTGAAGTGTCGGGTTCTGTGAACCAAAAGGTATTTTTAAAAAGGGATTCAAAGATATTGTTTTTTGTTTCCTAAACCCGAATGTATTATTTGAATGTTTGTTGATTTGATTTAAATTAAGTGAACGTTAAATTAAAATTAGGTTAAAGACGGGACTTTAGTTAATGACTTGCAAACACAGGTCTCTGTCTTGGGTTCGAAGGTTTGTGTAGAAAATATGTACCAAATATTAGATTAACTGTAATATCAATTGTACAACAGTTTGCAGATATGGGCAAAAAAGGTTGGGGAGAGATGTCCTCACTATTCACGCAAAGATCCCAATACACGGATCCAAACGCCGAGAATAGTTACGACAATAGTTATCAAAACACTGGTTCTTATCATTCGGAAGATTTGTTCAGTTCTTCGTCGTCGTCGTCCAATTCAACGCCTAATCACACGGCAAACAGACAGTCGAGGAATACCAACGAATCATCCAATCTATTGAAAGAGTCTTCGCCGCAGCGTTCGGCCAAAAGCAGTCCAAAACCCGTACACAATATGGATAATGGCATCAGTAAAGAGGAACAACTCTTAGACTTCGGGAACTCCGAAGTGAAGCCCAAGAAGAAGACCACTTCTGGGAAGACAACCGATTGGAACGATTGGGATGACGACGCGTGGACTAAGTTGGAGGTCGAGGCGCCCAAGAAGTCCACCAAAAGGAGCTAAAATGTATGAAAGTTAGGCAACAATTTATGATAAATAATAATAATCACAAATTTCACCAAATCATGAACTTATGGACAAAAAGTACTATTAATTCATTCCTTTTATTGAAAAACAATTTTTATCCTTTTATTTACGAAACAATTAACAGTAATATTAATATTTGTGTCGAAAATAATTATTTTATGAAAAAACAAAGTGTTGGCAAAGAATATCAAATTATAAGTCTTTCTATTATTGACTCTTCAATAAAGTTTATTATATATATTGTCATTACGTTTGTCCGCTTGTAATCAATTCAAACCACTGTCGCAGCGCTTCTCCCATAACGACTGGCAAACCATTTATGTCTCGCAATAGGATATAGAACTGAAAGGGAAACCTTTCCATATATGACTCGATCTTCACATTCCCGGCGCCGCTGAAGATCGGCACTCGTATGTCGAGTATTGAGTCCTTGTTTAAGGGATTGTCGATCACAACAAACACCACAAAAATACCCAATTCTTTCATTTTTCTGATTGATTGTCGAACGCGTTGCTCGCCTTCGCTGTAAATACCTCTTCCATCCGATACTATAATAAGCAGTTGAGAGATGTCTTCCTTTTGAGAACCAGTCGGTCGTCTCGAAGTTGACATCAATTGTTCCACAGATTGTAATAGATCTGCGATTCGGGTCTCTTTTTGCTCAAAAGTTAACTATTTGTATGAAAAGAAAATACAATATTTTTAATTCTCTATTTTGAGTGAAACTTCAATAAGTGATGACTTACTTGTGTGAGAAGATTAGCGCCTGTATTCTCATTGAAGGCCTCATTGAAGTGATGCAATAAGCGAACGGTCTGTCCGAAGCTCATGATTGCCAGTTCTCCCGCTTCCAGAAGAGTCAACGATTTGCCCAAAAGAGCCAACGATTCGAACGCCAATTGTTTGGATTTGTTGTCAGACATACTCGAAGAGTCGTCGACCGCTATTACGATCTGATACTGTCTTTTACTGGCTTTAGTCCTTCGCAACCAAATCTTGTCTTTTCTGAAATCACTGGCAATATATGCGATCACTTTCCGCATATTCAGACGCTTTCCAGTCCTGTAATCGCCTCTCAATTTAGCCATTTTTGTCGGCTCTAACACCAGTTGTAAGCGTTCGCACAACTCGTACACCAGTGGAAACACTTTGGCCTCGCATTCCTTCCACACATCGATCACTGAATTAATGTCCAAATTATTAATCGTTTTAAACGAGAGATCGTCGAAACGTTTCCCAATTAAAGTGTCGTCCGATTCGTGGATATCATCAGAGTTTATATGCGTGTGAAATGTGGACTCATTTCCTCTTTGGACAGTAAGAGTAGAAATAATTTCTCCTTCCGTTTCCATCGCCTCTTCAGTCATGTCTTCTTTATTTCCGTCGTTTTTATTACTCGATTTCGTTTGTGTTTTCTCTGACTTAACGTCAATAGGTTTTAAGGTATCGATTAATTCACTCTTCTCTTCGATGTCCATCTCTTCGGGTTTATTCAAATCAATGTTATCCTTATTATCAGATTCGTTGTCATTATCTTTTTGAATCATTTTCTCGTCATTACTGGCGATGTCTATGGCTTTGTTATTTGCATCCAATATATTGTCGACGTGTCGATAGAGTTGTGATTCAATCATTTGATTCTTGGAATCGTTTTCATTGTTAGGATCGGCATTAGAAGTGCTCTCGTTTTCATTTGCCATTATTTTCTGTCGTTTAGCGCTCTTATCGTAATCGTCAGCCAAAGTGCGGCGCGTATTGTCTTTTCTCATATTTTGATTTAACTTTTCTTCTTTAAGTTCTTTCTCATCCAAAGCGGCAGAACTTTGCAATTGTTGTGACTCGGATTGAGTGGTGTTATCGCCGACCAATGAATTGCTAAATCCGTGCTGTTCTTCATTCTGTCCCGCATTTTGATCCGATTTTTGTTCTGTATTTTCTTCGACGCAAGCGTTGGAAGAATTGTTTTCATTTTCGACTGTCTTTTCGTCGGGTGTATTAAAAATCTGATCTTTAGTCGAATCCATTCCTTGACTGGGATTAGGCTTTGATTCCTTTTCTTCGGAAATATTCTCTTCCTTTCCTTCGTCTATGTCTTCAATTTCTTCCACTTTATTCTCTAAATCTTTAGATTTGTCCTCATTTTCATTGTTTTCAGTGTTTTCTTCAAATTCTTCTTCACTGGCATTCATTTCATCCAAATTCTGTTCTTCAGTTTCTGAATCACTCAAACCCGAGACTGATTTGTCGTCTTTCTGTTCTCCGGATTCATCGTTGTCTTCTTCATTGTCTTCGTTGTCATCCAATTCCATATTTTCGGGTAATTCTTCCTTTGATTTATCAATCCTTGGCTCCAAATCTTTGTAGGGATCGATGCGTTCGTCTTCATAGTCATCGCCCTGTAATTCATTCTCTTTATCATTCATTTCCAATTCATTCTCATTATTCTCTTCATCTGATTTCTCGTCAGAATTTTTGTCTTTATTAAGATCTTTATTCTCATCGTTGGCCACAGTTTTGTTATCTAACGTATCCTTTCCTCCAAATCCAGTCTCGTCCTCACCATCTGTTTCATCAGAATCTGAATTCTCTTCATCGGAGCCCCAAATCTTTTCGTCCAAAACATCCGAATTATTGTCGACGTCTCCCATTTGGTCCTCAAGATTATTATCGCTGTCATCGCCATCTGATTCTTCGTCGTCTTCATTATCTCCTTTGGAAGGACTATACGCTTGTCCTTCAAAATCATTTTCCATTTCAATTCCATTGTCTTCTTCGTCTATATCTTTTTCTTCATTCTCGTCTCCCTTTCCCTCTTCTTTGGCGCCTTCTTTAAGAGCGTCTTCGAGTTGGTCTTCGCTCTCAATCTTATCGCTCACATCTTTAGTTCCCTCTCCCTCTCCAAGACCTCCGTCTTCAATATCTTTTAATTCCGTTCCCATCTCTTTATTATTGGTTTCATCGCTCGGTTCTTGTGGTAAACAAAACCCGTTTTGAATCAAATCAGAAAAGAGCGACAAAAGAACTGAAAGCAACTTATTATAAGTCCGCAGAGAAGACACCGAAAGGGTTATAAAATACTGCAATGAATTGACATAAATCTCCAAAAATGGATAAATATTTTTCAGAATTTGAGCTCTGAATTCAAGAATTGACATAACTTTGGCTGAGTTTTCGTTTGGTTCGCAAACAGTATTAATTAAATTTATTAATTTTGAAAACGCCTTAAAAGTGAGTTTAATTTTCAGATCTTTCAGTGTATTCTTTAATTCGCAAGAAGTGAACAAATTTTCCAATAAGTCTTCCTTTGATTTTTCAATATTTGATTCTTTGAAAGATTTGTAAATCTTTTCAATCGAAGACAATATAATTTTTATTGTTTTTATGGACTGTTTGGCACTCATGTCGTCAATATTTTCGTCAATAGTATTCGGGATATAATTTTGTAAATTAATATCAAATTTGGTTTTCAATTCAATGGATTCGTTGAACAAAACTAAAAATTTATTGTTTAAATTCAAAGCACAAAGTGTTTGATGAGAATAACACTCTTTCAGTTCATTCATTAAAGTGAATAAAGTGTTGTAAATATCTTTTAGATTATGAAAATCTGTCAATGATTTAACATCACATTCAGAGCTCAATCTAAATGATTTCAGTTTCACAATCAATTCATTGAATTTTATATTATAGAAATCCAATGAATATCGCAATTCACTAATATTTTGATCGCAAATATCTGGCATTTGTTGTGTGGAAAGTAACAAAACTGGTTCTTCAATAGTAGTGCTCAAAGAGTTTAACAAATCAATTGAACGCAATAGGAATGACACGATTCTTACGACTATATTCTGTGCAAATGTTGAATATGTAGTGAATTCTTGTTTAGGGATTATTAAATCATCGGTTTTAATAAATTGGCTTAAATTTTGTTGAATAGATTTGAGTTGAATGTAGAAAAATATATTTTCAGAAATGGTTTGCCTTATGTCTACCACTTTCTTGACGAGTTGTGCGGAAAATCCTTTAATCCGGTCAACGCTTCCAATCGATAACTGCTTGTTTGGACTCTCGAGAGACAAACGAAGAGTTGCGAAACGGGCCAAACATTTATAAAAATATTTATTACAAGAACTGATATCATCTGTTAATTGTACGGAAAGGCCATGAGTTTGATTGGTGTCGTAATTAAGAGGACATGTCGTCATAATGAAGTCATTTACATCAATATTTGGATCAATGACTAAACCCTTACGATAAGAGAGACCGAAATGTGTTAAATGTTTAAAGAATTCACTCAAAGCGCGACGTTTTCTACTTTGAATATGATTTGCGCTTTTCTTCCACTTTGTTTTGTCTTTGATATCATTCGGGACCTGAAGTTCACTCAACTCTTTCACACCAATTATTATATCGGATGACATGCTCTCAATGGCGTTGATTTGTTTCACAATAAATGAAGAGCTTTTAACAGTCTTTTTAATTAAATGTTTCGATTTTTTAGCTAAAAATGCACTTCTGTTCAGAAAATGGCATTCACTTATCAATTGCGTTATTGGCTTAATATCTATATCTTTGTGAACAAAAATCTCATCCCTTTTTAAAGTCAACCTCCAGTTGGAAGTGATGGCATTGTTTTCGTTGCTTTCAATAACTAGACACAAATTGACGGTCAAATTGAGTTCCGATCGGTATTTCTTCATATATTTATACAACTGTTTATGCGATTTCTCGACCGCACTCTTAACGGACCAAAAGTTATTTTCACTCCATTTAGTAATCTTTACGAATTCTTTCACCTCTTTTTCAATGGGTTTTCTGATATTCATTAAAGCGTTTTCAATGTTTGGCACAAATTGCAGATAAAATGTGTGCAAATTTTGAAGAGAATTATAAAGAATATTGCCATTAGTTTTGTTGTCTATGGAGTGAATATGAGAGGCAAAAGTTTGTAAGAGATTGAGTCGGACTCTAAATTCGCCTAATTTTGAATTTTCAATAAACTTTTTGATTGAAATAATAAATTCTTTGATTTCATTGGGATTGAAGTCGTTGTGTGAACTGTTCTCTATAAATGCAGTGATAGTTATATACAAATGAAACCAAAATAAATTCATTTGTTTAGTTTCAATGTCTTTATTCACTGAATCGAGACATTCGGACCAACACTTGAGCTCTAATTTTCTCCAACTAATCAACAGTTGTGTGATTTCATTGAGATTATCGACTAAACTGATGCCTTTGTGGGCCATTAGCTGCCAATCCTGTGACGCCTGGAGTAACACTTCTAAACCGGTGGCAAATTTAATGAGTGGCTCTTTTGAACTCAAATCAAATATTTTTTGAATGATTTTTAGTAATTTGATAAGAATTGGATGATTTTCAAATTGAGGCAATAATTCGGTTACAATTCTGTCTTCCATTGCCTTCAGAGACTTAAAACAAAGACTCGTTTCATAAAGAGATGAATTGTGATATATATTGAAACAATTGTTTGAATTGTCTTTTATATCGGCAATCGATTCATTGCATGCAATAAGCGGTCAATACAACGCAAAGCATCTCAAAAAAGATATTTCACTTATTGAACAAATGTTGCAAAAATTATCAATTGATGGCAACCAATCAGAAGACAATATTGATATCATTGATACAATAAAAAGACGCAAATTAATGGCAGGCAATCAATTGGAGCTCTTATTCTTGTTTTCACTGATTTATTCAGAAGTGTCTTATTTTAACAGCAAAACTAATAATCTGTACGAACACTACATTAAGTTAATTGAATCCAAATATTTTACATTAAATCCAATACACATTTCGTGCATAACTTTAGCGCAAAATTCCGATAAAATATCCACTGATTTAATGTTACAACACTTATCGGCTTTAAATCAAAACTTGACAATTAATAAAGTTTTGAATTATTTATCCATTGATTTGGAAGAAAATAATTCAATCAAAACATATAAAGACGATATATTTGAAGACAAATTATTACAATTAACCGCTGATTGTGCGCCACTTATATCGTTGTCATCGAGTTATCTGCTCTCAAATAAACACATATCCATTGGTTTATTATCGGAGAAAATGTCTCAATTCGTGAGTTTTAAGCAATTTTTGACTACGAATTACAGACAAATCTCTGACACCGACAGCAGTTCACTGACTAAACACGAGTTTGAATTTGCGAAACAATCCAAAAGCTGTAATCGCGTTTTGTACACGTGTTTGAGAGGGCAATTCTCTGTATCAAATTCACAATGGTGGCTACCGAAGTTTCTTGAGTAATTAATATAGAGCTGAAACTAAGTGCTTTGATTTCTTCCATTTGACGAAAGCGTTGTTTTAATTTTTATCGGTTACATAACATCACAAATATTGTGTCCGACATTTCCAATTGATCCGATCGAACGAATTAATTGCAAACTCAATCACTATATACTTGATCTCAACTTAATAAACGCGGAAATCGCTGTCCGCACAGCTCTACCCCTTATGAAGTCAATTCACTCATCGGTTGAGTCGTCCGATCACTCGTTGCTGCGAGAACTTATTGAAAAGAAACGGCGCTTAGAATTGAAAATCAATAAATTTGAGACAAATCTTCCGCATCGCTCTTCAATTGCCGACTATTTCAAACTCAAAGCCGATTGCAGTCACTTCTCCGATACTGTCATCAATAAGAAAACAATAGATTATTATTCAAAGAAATTCATTTCGTGTTATAGAGAATCGACGACTCAGAGGAATATAAGAACTGTAATCGAAGAATCACTCAATTATCAGTCGACCATCACTTCATTTATGCGCAAAATTCAATTGTCTTATCCATTATATCACGATTTGATTAACTCATTCCTTATTGGAGTTTCCATTTTATTGAAAGGCTTCAAAAACGCAACATTTTATTTGCAAAATCAAAATTTAGTGATAAATGAGTTGAAATTTAAATCCGTGACAGAAATGAATAAAACCATTAAAATTATGGGCAATTTTTGCGATACAAACTTGCCTTCATTTATAGCCAACTATTTATGCACTTCAGATACAGTCAATAAAATTAGCAGATTTTCAAGCACTTCGCGATTGAATTTTGAGAGAATTATGTCAACTCTTTTGAGATCCGCTTTGATTGAGATTCAAAACGAAATGTCTCTCATTTATAACGACTCACTTGTATTGGTTTCGTTGCGTATATTTAATGTGTTCGTCAAGTGTTGGCAAAACGTGAGAGAAGAACAAGAATTGAAGAAATCAGAAGAAGAGGCGCTCTTTGAATACAGAATGAAAACCGAGTGCTCGGAGTTGTCCGAAGACGAGAGGGAGAGGCGCCAAATGGAGGCCATATTTCCTAAAAGTAATGAACAATACTTTGATTCAACGGATGAGTTCACACTCGACGACACCATTGAAGTGAATTTAAGTGAATCCAAAATAGAAGACGAGATGTTTTCCGATATAATAAGCAGTCATTTAAAAATTGTTGAAATTATGGACAAAAGCGAAAAGTTTGTGCCCGACTTCCGAAAGGCATACCTTTTGCGGCATTCAGTGATTTCTCAAATAACCAAACGTTTGGGTGTTTTCTTTGATTACTCTATTGATAGCGAACTCATTGACGGAGAGTTGATTGCATGCAATGAATCGATTGCCGATATAAAAGACAATTCAAACAATTGTTTCAATATATATCACAATTCATCTCTTTATGAAACGAGTCTTTGTTTTAAGTCTCTGAAGGCAATGGAAGACAGAA